>BPLR01005156.1:0-20724 GCA_021605095.1 Caerostris extrusa | reverse complement strand
CTTCCCGCTTAGTATTTATCCTCGTTTTTGAAATTTATTATTATTTGATATATTTGTGAAAGAAAATAACGTACTGTCGACTTACAAATGGATCGACTTATATCCCAAAATATACAGCAATTAGAATCTTTTTCAATATGCACCACACAGGAATATTAAGAATTCGAGAAAAACTGCAACAATCGTTGTTAGAATTTTTGATATCATCATTTTAATTATTTCAATTTATTTTTTATGAATACTGAGCAAATATTGATGAAATTTAACGATATTTGAAATAATAATTAAAAACGCATATTTACAATAAAAAAATTAAAGATCTTATTTATTTCGATATTTACTAGTAAAAAGTAAAATCTCAGAACTGGGGCCGTTGGGATTGGGCGTCAAAAAAATGTTTTCACCACAGTTCACAAAGTAACGGATGGTTGCAATTGCACTGATGGTTGCAATTATAAATGAATTGAATTGCAAACAATACAAGAAATCCGGCTTACCACATTTGGCGACTTATAGCCCAGCTGAATAAGCAGAAAAAAGTTGCCAAATCTCAATGGCCCTTACTTTGCGATTTGTCCCAAATCTTGCGATTTACAGTTTTAAAATATAAGATAAGCAAACACAAACTATTTCTTAATAATATACAGAAATTTCGGGCATCGTATGATGTTGAGATTCAAAGCGATATAGCAAATTAAAGCAAACCTTTATAAATTAATATTAAAATTATAATTACTTAATAATCATGTTTTTTACTAGATTTATTTTACTTTTTATGATAAAACTGCTTAAGTAGCAAAATAGATACTTCAACTTTTTCATAATGTTGGAATTTTTTTAAAATAGATGTCTGAAATTCAGTTCGTAAATCTTGGCGAAATTCTCTTTCATCTATATTTTTCAAAAACCACTTTTCAAGTAAATTTCCCATTATCAAAAGAGTAACTAAAACTTTCAAGAAAAACTTCCCAAGAAATAAAGTAACACAAATGTAACATTACAAAAGGACTTGGCGAAATTTTTCAAAAATAAAACTAGAAATATCTCGAGGAACTATGTAGATATATATATATATATACAAAATCAACTTCAAAAAGAAAAAAAAAAACTTGCCATGCCGAGTGTAACTAAAAGTTTTGAAGATTTCAATTCTGATGTAAGAAAAATCTCCAAGAGTTTGAAAAATATTTTTTTTTCTTGAAATGAAAGCCAGATTTATAACGGCTGTTGCACAAAATGTTTTTAAATCTTTGCACAAAGACGAAGTGCTTTGTTATTGAAAAATAAACCTTTATTTAAAGATACAAACACTGAATTGGATCACTTTATAAAAAGGACAGAAGTAAAACAGTTTCTGAATGGAATATGATAGTCGCATTTTTAAATTACAATGAAAGAGACGTGAATAATTTAAGAAATTATTATAAAATGCAATAATAAATGCACAAATAAATTATAAAATTTATAAAAATTCAGTTCATAAATCTTGGCAAAATTCTTTTTGCGAGATATGAATATTTTAGGAAATAATTATAAAAGGTAATAAAAATATATAAATAAATTATAAAATGTAATAAAATATAAATAAATTATAAAATGTAATGAAATATAACTAAATTATAAAATGTATAAATAAATTATAAAATGTATAAAAATTCATTTCGTAAATCTTGGCAAAATTCTCTTGAGAGATGTGAATATTTTTATAAAATGTAATAAAAAATATATATAAAATAAATTATAAAATGTATAAACAATCGGTTCTTTATTCTTGGAAAAATTCCCTTGAGAGATGTGAATATGTTAGAAAATAATTATAAAATGTATATAATCTTATAATTATATAGTCTTACTTATTATAGAAATATGTTTTTGTAAAATACAAACAAAAGTTTTAAATGTGAGTAAATATTTGATGATAAATTTAAACAATGAAATCGTTCTGTTTGCATAATACAAGGGTAAAATATTACCTGAATAGAAGATGATGTTTTAGTTTTAATTTTGATTTTTATTTTAAAATGAATTAGAAATAAAAGTTTCACGAATGTTTATAAATATGTCATTTATTTATTAAACAAATAAATCACATTTTAATTTTAAACAGAAACATGAAAAATTTTGTTTGCATAAACAATGTAAAAAGTGAAGTTAAATATTTTAGAAAACATCGATTTAAAACCCTAAAGGATATTTAGGGATAATTAGGGATAATTAGATAAAAATTATTTTTTTAGGGATAATTACACTAAATGTAAATATTTCCATTGGATTGCTTTCAGATTTAAAAAAAAATAACTGTTTAGTTATGATTTTTTTTTATGATGAAGCTTAAAATTAAAAAAAAAGAATGGAAGTGTTATTGAGTAAATAAGTAAAACAAATACATCCAGAATATCCTGTTCATTTTCAGAATATGAAAGATAATCTGTTTAAGCATTTTCCCCTAAGATTTACTTCAGATACTGACTGATAACACAGATAAAAGCGGTTCAGTGGTTCAAAATTTTAGCAAAATTCTCTTGCGAAATGTCAATATATTAGAAAAATAATTGTATAATGTATATAAACTTATATTTATAAAGTCTTATATAGTAAGACTTTTTATAGAAATATGTTTTTTTTTTTTTAAATGCAAACAAAATTTTTTAATGTGACTAAATATGTTAAACAATGAACAATGTTAAACAATGATTTTTAATTTTTAAACAATGAAATTGTTATTTTTTGCATAATACAAAGGTAAAAGTTTGTCTGAATAGAAGATCATGTTTTAGTTTTAGTTTTATTTTTAAAATGAATTAGAAGTGAAATTTTTCAGGAATATTTATAAATATATCATTCATTTATTAAACAAATAAATCCCAATTTACTTTTAAACAGAAATCAAACATTTTTGATTGTATAAACAATTTAAAAGTGAAGTTAAATATTTTAGAAAACATCGACTAAAAGCCCTAAAGGATACAGGGATAATTAGGGATAAATATTAATGTTTTAGGGATAATTACACAAAATGCAAATATTTCCATTGGATTTTTTTTTTCGGACTTAAAAAAAAAAAAAATACTTTTTTTTTTATGAATTTTTAGGATAATGAAGTACTTTTTTTTAATTTGCTTAACTTTTAAAAAATTAAAAGAATGGAAGTGTTATTGTGGAGAGAGGTGTTTACTTTTCAGAATAGAAGAGATAATAGGTTTTTGTTTTTTTTCCTCTTAAGATTTACCTCAGATACTAATTGATACAACAGATTACGGGCTTCAAAAGTTCACAGGTTCAAAATCTTTGATCAATAACAAGTACTTTTGTATAATAAACTACAATAATATCATTTAGATTTTATGTAGTTTGATGTTTAATTAATAAAATTACATCAATCACCATTTTTCTTTAAATAACAGAGATTTTGTTACTATAAATTATAAATATAATTATTATCTAGACCAAGTCCATTGTATTCATGCATATATGGTTTTTATTGAAACTTATAATAATTTTAACTACATACAACTATTGTAAAACTGTAGTCGTGCTGCCTCCTATACACTGGCAAGAGTGCCCCCAGTGTTGTTCAGGAGAAATGATCAGTATGCATCGAGACTCTCATCCGAGAGGAAATACAGAGCAACCACACGCTTCTGTTGAGAAACGTTTATTTTATAGTCTCTCATTCCGAGTGGAAATATATTTAACCCAACCCTGCATATAATTTGGCTTATAGACTCTAACCCGGAGAGGAAGTATCTTTCGCGCACATTGCGCTTACATGAGTATCGGATTTTCGACTTAGAGGTGGAATCCTTCCCGGGTTTATAATTATCTGTCTTTAAATGTGCTACATATTGTGTGTTTCTAATTGTATGGTATTTTTAGTTTGTTAGTCTCAATTTTTGTTGTGGTGTTTATAGCCTCTCATTCTAGAATAAATACATTTAGTGCATCCCAGCGCATTAGTTGGCTTACAGACTCTCAGCCGGAGAGAAAGTATATTTCGCGCATTGTGTGCGTATCCGAGTTTCGGTTTTCGGCTTAAAAGTGGAGTCCATCCACATATCTGTAATTATATGTCTAAATGTATTACATATTGTATGTATATGGTGTTTGTGCGTGTGCCAATAAAGCCTGTGAGTTCTCCAACCTTTGCCTCAAGTATCTCAACCAAACATCCCACAGTTACAATTCAGTTGCTCAACCAGCATATTACAAAACAATGAAAATCTTTAAACTGAAAATAAAGTGCTAACAAGATTCTATAAAACAACGAAAATAAACCGAATTGTTCATGAATTTTATTCAATGTCTTTTGAAATTGCATTAAATATTTACGTTCCATAAAATTCCATTTCATATTCCTGAACATTTTGTGAGGATATATAGGTTGTATATAGTTAGTTTTTCCTAATCTACAGGTCATAATTTGATGAAAATATTTTCTATGTTATCTATGTTTTCTGTGTTCTATGTTGTATGGGCCAGATGGCCGAGGGCCTAGCGCTCTGACACTCACTGCTACAGGTTCAGGGTTTGAGTCTCGGCGGTGCCATGGAAGTTTGCAGTGGTACGCAATCCACTTTAAACCGTAAGGGTGTAATATTATCGTAGAGCGTTCTATTGAGGTTTATTTAGTCTTCAGCCATATTTTTCTCGCTAAGAATGAGTAGTAGGGGATTAGTAACAAGAAAACGAAGAATGAAAGGGGGCTCTTCTCATGAGATACGAGTGTTACTCGCGTCCGTATATCTTCAAGCTACACGCACCCTCTGGGTAGTGTTAAATGAGTAACAGCGATGCAGCCCTTGCTTATGGCACAAAATATTAACTACTTTTGAATTTCCAGCTGAATTAGAACAACAATTTCTATGTTGTTATTACAGAAAGTTCGGTATATATTAAAAAATAATCTATTTATAAATTTCATTAATCATTTAAATTCTATTGCCCATTAGCTCGAATATATCAATAAAAATTTAAAAACAGTTGCCACGTTGAACTCATTAAAAACAATATTGCTAAAACGTTTAAATCACGAAAAAAAAAACAGCTTAAAAGAATTTTTAGAATGATAAAAGTAACCAAAAAATAGAAAAACCCTTTTATTCCATTTATCAACCACTCCAAACTTCGAGCATTTAGCCATCAAAATCATTTAAATGATTTTCGAAGCTTTAGTTCTTGGAGATAAAATAAGATCTTTTTAGGGGAAAAAAAAGAAAGAAGAAAAATAGAATTTCAGAATGACATTTTCAGAGAATTTCGAACGAAAAATATTCGGGGACACTGTCATCGAGAAGAATTTGTTTCTGGAGTTGTTTCTCCTCCGAGTGTCAACACAGAATCTTGACAAACAAATGACTTCAGCACCAACAATTCCTTCAGAAGAACAATGCCGTGGTGGGTATGAGATGGAGAGTCGAGATTCAAACTGGCAGCGATATCTTTTGTGAAAGAAATAACATTTTATTCCCAAGGTCTGTATGGAGAGAGGCTTTCTGCATTTCATCTGTTTATTTCCTCTTTTCATATTCAAAGCAATTTTTCACTTTCTTGTGACAGCTTCACGTATTATCACGTCTTTTTCCCTCATCTAGGGTTTTGAGTATTGTCCTTTTTTTAATGCAAATTAACTCTTTATTATTACGTAATGATGTCGAACAAATGATAGCGATTCAACGCCAACTAACAGTGTTTTTTGCAAGCAACAAAAGTTGTTTCTATCCCTTTATTATTTAATAAAATTGTCCCATTCTACATTTAAGAAACATGTGTTACGAAGCTTCTTTGATCGCCGATTTCTTCGGAAATAGCTGGACTTTACCCCCCTACACTCTACCCCCCTTAACTTTACCCCTTACACCCCTACACTCATTCTTCTTCAATGGCACAACAGCCCCATGGTGGGCCAAGGCCGTCTGCAGACTGGCAGATTCTGAAACGTGAGATGTTACCATTTTACGGGGTAGGGTTGTTATCACTATGACCTACGTTATATATCATATAAGATCGAGACCTACATCGTTAAGTGGATTCCGAATCAATAAAGACATCCAGAGCACCGTCGGACTCGAATCTGAAACCTGTGACAGGATGAATTATTTAATGATTTAATAGCGTTTAAATGTAAAATTACTTTTTATTTGAACTGTTTTGTAATTTTAATATTATTTAACTAAAATTACAATACTTATTTTTTCAATGCTTTTTTATGATTTGGCAATGCCTGGCAATTTACATATTTGATAAGAGGCGTGGGAATAAGGATCAATAAGGATCGATGCAACACAAATATCAATGAAATTCCATACAACAGACTCTCTAGAGCTCCATACAACATTCGCATAATAATATACGATTCTTTAATTTAGATTACTATATCTATCTTAAATAATAAAGAAATTAAACATGCTGTTTCTTATCCCATTTGGTCGATAATAACGTCTAAACAAAGTCCATGAACCCGTGCGGTCTCATGGAAGGAGCAAAGCTCGTGAAAGAAATTAAAAAATTCTCGTGAATGATATGTTAACAAAACTGAAAGTGATCACTGACACGAAAGACTAACTACCCAAAACAATACCCAATTGGTGATCTGTTCAAAAAAATGTCTCCCAGTGTGTTGTGTCTAATCATTTAGTGTTCGGCAGTGTAGGACGGACACCGCGTAATTAGTTACTCACGGATGGAAGGAAAGGGGCAGCTTCCATTCTGATGGAGCACCCGTAGGTAGAAGTCTGACTTGGCTCCATGATGCTGAAGAAGGAGGGCAATGCCTTCTGGGAGGTCTTTTTAAGGGGGGACTACACCGATGATAAAATATTAAATAATAAGTATCGTATGAAAAAAAATCGGAAAAATTCTCACCTGATAGTCCGATTCACGAGGCAAGATGCTGATTATCGCAAACGCCGTTAAGTCCCCTTTGTTTGAAACTGTTTATAACAAAGGCGACAGCGGATTGAACCTCAGCCTAATGCTCACCAATTAAACGTTATTTGCAAACATTAAACTTCTTTTTAACAACTATCTCTTTTTAGGGTTTATTTTTTTAAATTGATTAAAATTAATTATAATATTTTCCTCGATATTTGAAAAATTAAAATGTAACCCTTTTTTAATTAGTAAAGCCTATAAAAAGCGTATTTGCAAATAAAAAGTTTGTTTAAATTTTTGAATTGAAACTTTTTACATACTGATAAAAAATGTATTTAAATTAAAAATATAAATTATAATTATTACAAATGATTTTAAAAAATTAATTACAAAAATTGCTTTTGTAGTTCTTTGTTTAAAATTCAATAATCCAATAAATACTTTCAGACATTTAACATTGAAACCAAAATCATCAAAAAACAATTCCCAATCAACGTATTTTATAAACATTTATTACCAATTAATCCTTTAAGCTTTTGACTTTATATATCTTCTCATGAGAAATATTTCCCCTAGCTCAAAAGAAATGTAAAAGTATTTCACACCATATAATTGCTAAAAACAAAGAGAACTTTTTGCAGCAGAATATTTATTACACAATCCTAAAGTCAATAAGACTCAATTTTTGAGTTATCTATACAAAGCCCCTTTATTTGCATATTAAAGATTCTTTCTCTCCGTATTTCTGCCATCTTTTGAATGAAAATCAATTTTTTGCAATTGTGTGGACAATTTCCATTTTTTTCTAGCTTTGATATAGTAACTCGGATTAAAAAAATATGAAATAATAAATAAAAGTGCAGGTGAAAAGTGCATTGCCCTGGAAAAAGTACTTTTCTAGAAAGAGAGCCAATATGCAACGGGATCCTATTTTTAAAGCTGTTCATATGGCATTTTCAAAATTGGATAAAAAAATATATAGCTTTTTAGGATATTTCAGTTTCAAAGTTCAATTTCTTTAGAAATATAAATACGTCATTCTTTATTTTAAGATGAAATACCTTTAGATTCCAATTTTGAAATACAAGTTAATATTGAGATCTGTTTTCAAATTATTAAATCAAATAAATTCATTAAAATTATATGTTTCTTTAATATATTTCTTGTGAATTAATTAACTTTTAATAAACAAATTTAGAAAGTATTTTTTTAATCATTACATTCCTGAAAAAAAATAATCACATGAATTTTTAACTTATTTTACCTAAATTTAAACAATGATTATATTAGTTCAATATTAATTATTATTATTATTTATAATCGTTATCAAAATAATAATTTCAATTTTATAATAATTATTTCATAATTATCATATTAAAGGGATGACCAAGTTCCTTAGTCACCCTGGCGTTCTTTCGACAACAAGTTCTCTCCCTTCATAAGTTCTCTCTTTTTTCACAAGTTTTGCGGTCAGGTCCCAGAGGTTCCATGGATGTTTGTTGTGGTTCAAATTCACTGTAAGCCGTAGGTTTCGAGTCTAAAATTTCAATTTACTAATAAACCACAATTTAAATTTGAGTTGCCCCTTCACAGTTTGGGAAGGATTTGGGTGAAATGTCTGACTGGGCTACATGATGCTCTTACAGTCATTTTTGACAGGGACCTTCTTAATTTTCCGAACCACTAACAAACATACATTTTCTAGGCTGGACTAACCCCAAACCTGTGACTTGTAAGTTTCCATTTTCTTATTTTCTTAATTTTCCTCTTATTTGAAGAGGAAAATTAAGAAAATATCAAAATAATAAGAGTAAATGGTCATTTGAGTTTTATGCAAATTTAGTTTAAGGATTAAAAAATAAATATCTAATTTAATTTAAAATTATATTTATAAAATTGAAATTTTTGTTTACCTATAACTAAATATGATTGAAACTTTTAGAAAATGTTATTTTAATACAAATAAAATCTCAAAAAAATTATTGTTTCTTTTGAGCATAATTGTTTTTTTTAATATTATTAAATATTAAAAAAGCATAAATAATAGTTGAAAATAAAAAAAAATCATAATACATAGGTAAACTTAAGCCGATAAACCGAAATATACTCTATAGAATGTTTTATAAGCCAATTGAATGTATCAAAGCTTAAATGTCCTTTATCCGTATTCTATGATGATAAAATTATATAAACTATCTATGAAAATATAATAAGATTGCAGCACAAATTGTGAAACGGACCGAATGTATGAGAATAAAAGATAAAATTTGATAAAATTTATTCGCTATTGATTCGATAACATTTATTTCTGTGTCATATTAAATAAAATGGTTTTATCTATTTTCTGCCAACTTGTATATAGTTAACAGATGAAGCAAATTCAATATGAATTTCATAACTATATTTATCAGACTAGAATATATATCCCTTACTATAACTTAATTTTTATACTTTGCAATAAAAAATAACCAATACGTTTTTATATAAAAATACATATAAAAAATAATGAGAAATATATTTTTATGATAATTTTAATAAAGGAAAGTAGAATTAAAACTAAATATACGTCCCTATTTTTATTCCATAAAAAACATTTACAAAATCATAATGATATTGCGGGACTATTACACAAATATGTCGCAGCATTTTTCCACGGGAAGAGTTGTAACATTTCATTCCCAGGAGAGTGGAATGTATATTTTTAACAAGTACATTATATCAACTTATCACCCAAAGTTGACAGCAGATAAGAAGTGTTGTGGATAATTATGCCAATAATAGTGCCCTTGGTGTCCATCTGGGGACAGGGTTTGCTCATCATCTCCCTAGGGAGAGGGGTGGCCAGCAGATGAAAGAATCCCATGCAGCAGCACAAAACGGGACTGCAAATAAAAAATAAGTTAACATGAATTTAAAGTAAAAGATGTCTTTTTGTAAAAAGCTCGTAAAAGATTTAATCCTGCGAAATTTAACATTTTCATCATCTGCATATTGAATATTTGTAACTGTTGAATTACGATAGAGCATAAAAATTTTATTTCTTATAGTAATATATTAAAAAAAAACATTATATCATTTGTTTTTTTACTTTACCTACAAGAAAATATAAAACATTCCACTCAGATATTAGTATTTTTATTCACATGCAGTACAAACAGTTTTTTATTAATACGCATTTTTAACAACACCATGTGTTTTACCAACAAATCATTAACGACTGAACCATTTCAGCCTTATCAGCTTGAAAAATGGGATGCCTTGTACGTTACCATCATCGAGCATTGAACCAACAGGTCTTTGGAGTAAGATCGATTAGGGAAAGCGGATCACGCGAAATAAACATTCCAAAGCTAAATGCGAGTTTAAAAGTGATGTTTATCGAGAATGGCCTTTCCAGTTTCATTCACTATTCGAGATGAAAATACTCAGAGCGTTTTGTTTACTGTGCTCCAAAAGAGCTCTCCAGATTATCGATAAATGGCTGCAGGCGATGAGAACTCGTGCGTCTCTCATTAAGTGTTCCGGCTCATCGGAGCCGAACTTAAAGGCGAACGGCTTCCTTAAATATTGAAGCTCGCATCGATGCCGGTGGTGCATTTAGCTTTTGGGACAGAACTGGATTTTCTGTAGGTCACGGAAAGTATTAAAATAGCAACATGAAATTCAAAAACGGAGAATTGATATGCTATATTAGAGGTATTTCTTTACTGTATTCTATTATAATGTTTAAATAAAATATTTTACTAAAACAGAAGAATCAATCATAGAAAAGAAATATGAAAATGGAAAAGGAACAATTATTAATTGTTACCTTTAGATATTGTATTCGACCGATTCGTTTGTCAATATCCCATTAATATCACAAGAGTCTAAAAATGGTTATTGTAAACATTATTATTTTTAATACTTTTTGTTTTTCTAATATAATATTTATTATTAATTCTTGAAAGATTTCATATATCAAAAAAATTCTTTTTAAAAACATTTCGGATTGTTTTATGGAAAACATAACATACTGACATAGACTATAACGCGTTGAACTTCAGAATCACAATTCAACTCTGGATTACCATTCTTGAATTCCATGTTGCTATTTTAGTAGTTTCCATCACATTCAGAAAAAATCAGTTCTGTCCTAAAAGCCAAATGCACCACAGGCAATGATGTGAACTTAAATACTTAAAGAACCCGTTCGCTTTTTAAGTTCGGGCTCTGCTAAGCCGGAACCGCAATGAGCTACGCGAGAGTTCATCGCCTGCAACAAGAGTTTTCATCGGCTATTGAACGGGGGATCCGACACTCCGGAAACCTCTGGAGCGGCTTACACAAAAACGTTCCGAGGTTTTGGATGTGTGCTCCAGGAGTGGATGAGACCGCAAAGGGCATTCTCAATAAACACCGCTTTTAACGTCGCATTCAGCTTTTTGGGATGTTTATTTTCGCTTTCCCCTGAGTCGATTTTTGCGTCAAAGACTTGTTGGTTCAATGCTCCACTAGCTACTCAGTGGAAAGATTTAACATACGATTGAAAGGCAGAATTGGACGAATCGATTGCTTATTAGGGGTAAAAAGTCAGACATACGCGGCGCAGTGCCATTTAGAAAAAAATTGAATTTTATAATTTAATTTAATTTGTTTGTTGAAAAAAAACTTATACAAAATTTGTATCAGCTTTTTCAATAAACTATTCGTTTAACAAAAGCTTTTAACTAATGAAGTTTACATTTTTGATGTATTTAGTCAGTGAAACAGTGCTTTTATACGTTTTTTATACAACTGTAAAAATATTTTACAAAGAATTGTTCATTTTCAAAAAAGAAAAAAATAAGAATCATTACGAGTTATTATTTTTAACGAGTTAAATAAATGTTTCTCATTTCGAAACTGAATCTGTTTTGGGTGTGTCTTTTAAATTTAAAACAAAAAATATTTCCTTTGAATTAATTGTTCGTTTTCAAATGGCTACATTTTTTTTTTATTTAAAACATTATTGTTATTATTGTTAATTATTTACTAGCTCTTTCCTTCAATTTTAAGATACTTTCTAATGAATACGTTTCGAAAATTAATTATTAATTTCGAGTAATATCGAAAAACGCTTAGCAATTAAATTTTTTTTTTATAAACAAATATATGCATAAGCAATTAGTTTCTTAGAATGTTAGAATAATAATTTTAACAAAATTTATTAAACAATTTACATGTTAAAGTATATCAATTTAGTATAAATAAAAGATATTTGAAGATTTCTTTCATTTTTGTTTAATGCTAAAATAAAACAAGATATATTAAAATATGTAAATGAAAATTCTGAAGAATTAACATTTAACAGAAACATCAAGGTTAAAAAATATTCATTACTGTTAAATGTAATTGAAGAAAAAAATCTATTGCAAGAGCTTTCTCGTGCTATAAAAAAGCTACTGTAATTGTTTACATGAATAACATAATTATGTATTCACAAATAAAAAAACTGCTCAAATTCATTAAGCATGTTTTAAAAAAGTTTCAATAAGACCAAAACTGGAATTAAGGATGACTTGCAAAGAAAACAATTTGTGATGAAAATGTTGTTTACTTTTTTTTATAAAACGGCTTATATTTAAGAGATTATTATAAAAGAGAAAATAAAAGAGATATAAAAGAGATATAAAAGAGATTCTTAAAGAGTTTAATGCAAAAGTTCCACAAGAATCTAAAATTGTAATGAATACTTTAAAAGAATAAATGGCGTGTTCTATTCATAAAGAATTTCATTATTTTTACTTCTTGAAAACGAAAAAAAAATGAGTTTTTATTTCAATGCTTAATTGCTGTTTTTCTTAATTGTTGTTTGCTTAATTGAATATTTTTTAAATATTATTTGCTAATAGCTACTGTTAAGGACTGTGAAGAACCCCCCAAGTGTTTTAAACTGCTTAACAATGGTTTAATGTTTCTAAATTAAAAATATAATTTTGAAGTCGGCTATATTTCTAATTTTGTTTGCATTTAAAATAAAATATGGCAACATATAAATCTAGTATTTTTTTTTTATTTAAATTTTATAAAAAAGAGACAGAGAGAGAGAGAGAGAAAAATTACAAAAATGATTTTTTTACAAATATGAAGGATATGTAAATAAAAATAATGAATTTCCTAAATATGAATTTGAAGCAAACCTTAACCTTTAAATTTCTCAAAACCTTGAATATTTTTTTGAAGCATTATATTTTGTCCTAGTGGCCAAAGGTAAGGTATTTCAATCAAACCTATATGCCGTGCCTGTCTTCAACGGAGACTCATGAGCATTTGGTTTCGCTTCTTATGTTTCGAACCTGGATACTCTAATCCATAGGGCCAACACGCTTTAGACTGTGTTCAGAAAATTAATAATAAATATTCTACTTAGAAAAACAAAAGTATTATAAATATCAATGTATAAAATCAAGATTTTTAGACTCTTGTGGTTATATTAATGTGATATTGACAAACTAAAAAGAACCAGTTCGTTTGTCAATATCACAATATCTATTTAGCTAACGATAGCAATAAATAAATGTTAATTTTTTCTTTTAATTTATATTTATGATTCATTCTTTCTTATGAAATTTTTTGATTAAAACATTGTAGTAGATCACAGTAAGGAAATATCTCTAATGCAGCATATCACTTTTTGAATTCCATATTGCTATTTTAATAGTTTTCGTGATCTTTTTTTTTTTAATAGTGAATAGTTTTCGTGATTAGTAATCTTTGTTTTTATTTATATTTCTTTCTCTATGTCATACTTTCTTCTGTTTCAGTGAAATATTCAATTAAACATTCTATTAGGTCACAATAAAGAAATATCTCTCTAATGTAGCATATCACTTTTTAGTTTTTGAATTCATTGTTGCTATACTATTAATAGTTTTTCGCGACCTTCAGAAAAATCAGTTCTAGCTCAAAATCTAAATGCAACACTTGCATTGATGCGAGCTTCAATATTTAAGGAAGCCGTTCGCTTTTCAGTTCGGCTCCGATCAACCGGAACACTTAATGAGCGACGCAAGAGTTCTCATCGCCTGCAGCGCTATTGAACGGGGATCCGACGATCCGGAAAGCTCTTTGAGCGGCGTAAACAAAAACGTTCCGAGTCTTTGATGCCCCACTTGCTCCAGGAGTGGAGGGGACTGGAAAAGGGCATTCTCAGTAAACGATTTTTAACGTCGCATTCGTCTATAGGGTGTTTATTTTCGCTTTCCCCGAATCGATTTTACGTCCAAGACTTATTGGCTCAATACTCTACTGGCTATTCTATGGAAAGGCTTAACATCCGATTGAAAGGCAGAAGTGGAAAACCTTCCTTTGGGCACTAGAAGAAAATGCCATGTCCTAAGGGAAAATAATTTTTATTTATATATACTACGCAACTGTAAAAAATCGTCTTGTAGTTTCAGTTGTCCCTTTTTATAAAACTTTATAAAAATTACTATATTTTTTAATTACTTTTATTTTAAATGTAAAAAATAAAGTTGACTACAAAATTAGATTTTTTTTTAACTTCGAAATATTAAACCATTGTTAAGCTGTTTAAAATATTTGGGGATTCTTAACAGGCGCAGTAAAAAAGTCAAAAGCAAGTTGAAACGGCTAATTCTAACTTTTCTTTTTCAAAAAAGTAAAATAATAAAACACTTTTGCGAATAGAATGCATCATTTAATTTCTCTCTTGCAATTTGAGACTCTTTTAGAAGACTTTGCATTAAATTCTTTAAGAATCTCTTTTATTTTAAAAATAAACCGTTTTATGAAAAGTAAACAACGCTTTTCATCATAAATTGCTTTCGCTGCGAGTCATACTTAATTCCCAGCTTTGCGGCTTTATTGAAACTTTTAAACACGCACAATGGATTTCAGCAGCTTTTTGTTTTTCAAATTTATTTATGAATACATAATTATGTTATTCATGACAGCAATTACAGAGTAGCATTTTAAAAACTGAGAAAATTCTTATTTTAAAATTTCATTTTCAGAGGACAGCTATGAATAATTTGTAACCCAATGTTTCTGTTTAAAATACATTATTTCTAGAAAATGTTCTTTTGCATATTTTAATATATCTTTTTTTTATTAGAATTACACAAAAAAAAAAAAAAAAAAAAAAATATTTAAATATCTTTTGTTTTTATACTAAATTGATATACATTAACATGCAAATTCTTTAATATATTTTGTTAAAATTAATATTCTAACAATCCAAGAAAATAATTGCCTATGTATATATTTGCTTATAAAAATTTAAATGCTAAAAGTTTTTTGATATTATTCCGAAATTAATAATTAGCTTTCGGAAACGGATTCATTTGAAAACCTTTTTGTAATTAAAGGACAGAGCGAATAAATTAATAATTATAAATAATGTTTTAAATAAACAAATTCCATTCAAAACTAGCAATCCCTGATTCAAAAAAATATTTTTTTTTTCATAAAAGACAATAAAAGAAAAAGCAGCCTGATGGCCCAATGACTTATTTTTCTTTTAGTACCACAGGCTTCAAGTTCGAACCAGGGATGTGGCAAGGATGTTCGTTAGTAATAATCCCCATTAAACTGCAGGTCCTTAATTAGCTTAATGTGTGCAAATAAAATGACCGTAGAGCGACAAACCAAACCATAGAGAGCAGATTCCGTTTTAGAGATGAAAAATGTTTATTTGACTAAGTAGTTACTGAAAAACATTTTTAGGTATAAACTTATAATGATGTTTACCAAAATATTTTGTAGAGTTGAATAGAAACGTTCAAATAAAGCTTATATTTGACTGATTAAATGCCTCTTCATAAATGTCAACCATTAGTTAAATGCTTTTGCAGAACGATCAGTTTGTTGGAAAAAATGATACAAGAAACACAAACAAAATATTTTGATAACTGATTCTGTTTGCACAGATTACAAATAACTTTACACGAAAAAATTTTTTTACACAATAAATACTTGTTTATAAAAATAGTACATCATTTTTACAAAGATTAAAATTAACCATTTATTTTTGGTGTGCGTCTATAAATGAGGGGCATTAGTAAAGAGTGTTAAATGCACATCATCTGAAAGGGAGTTTCGAACAAT
Organism: Caerostris extrusa; assembly: GCA_021605095.1. Lineage (NCBI taxonomy): Eukaryota > Metazoa > Arthropoda > Arachnida > Araneae > Araneidae > Caerostris > Caerostris extrusa. The sequence continues at coordinate 4,764 of BPLR01005156.1, read as the reverse complement.
CCACCTCTTTGTCTGACGCACGTATTACTCTGAAAAAGATTTTTGTTTTATGTGTTCCAGATCAATTACTATCCTAGGTATATGACCAAGTTGATAAGCATTCTATTTACTTAAAAAATTTGGTTACTAACTAATTATTTCCCAAATACCCCATCTAAAAACAACTGGAAATAATATGACTTTTTTCTTTTATACTATCGAGTGGAAAACTGACAACCTGTCAAATCCCATGGATTCAAACGCAATATGTAATAGTGTTTTTTCAAAACGAACAGTTTTGTTGAAAAAACTATTACAAAAGCACAAACAAAATATTTTACTGGCTGATTCTATTTGCAGAAATAAGAAATATTTCTTTTACTCAAAAAATAAATTAACTAATTAGATAGTCGTTCATAATATACACTTGTTTTTAGAAATAGTACGCTATTTTTAACAAAGAAAATTGGCACCATTTTTTTTTTTTATCAGTGTGCCTGGATAAATGAGAGTTCATTAGTGAAGGAAAGGGCAAAAAAAGATAGTCGTCGACTATTTATAACAATTGCTTCAATTTGATTGATACAACAACTTACGATTTACATTTCAAATCAAGATATCAATTGCTTTTACCCTTGCACGTGATTATAATGGCTTGTTATTTTTAAATTTTTTAATGGCAAAGTTATTTTTAATTTAAAAATATGCATTTCTTTTTATTTGTTTTTAGTTGATCAAAAGCTGAATCAAAAGAGTTATGATAGAAGTAACAAAAAACAAATATTCATTTTTTTTTCATTCATTAAAATAGTAGTTTAATATAAATAAAAATTAAATTTTAAAAAATAGAATTAATTTTAGCTTATAATATAAAACATTTGAAAGGAATGAAAAAAGCATTAAAAAAAAAAAAGAACACAACTTCAAAAATTTCGATCGTTAATTTAAAGGACAATTTTCAAATCATTCTAAATCTCTTTTATTCTAACGATTACAAATTATTTATCAATAAAATCAAAATAAAAATAAAACTATATATATTACATTAGAGAGTTTTGCATACCGTATTTTGGATCCGTTAGGTATTTTTCTAACCTTGGCGCGCATGCTCATAGGAAACATTATGCTACAGAAACGCATGCGTATCTGTCATGTTTCCTATGAGCATGCGCGCTAGGGAGAAAAAATAACGGACGTCCAAAAATACGGTATGCAAAAACTCTATTATCTCTCTATATATTACATTATCTCTCTTTATATATATTATATACAAAGCAAGAGATTTGGCGATATATATTCAAAAATGGGAAAAATTATAACATAGAAGAAGAAAAGAAAAAAAAAATTAATTATTTCTTTACATTTAGAAATTCAATTTTTTTTATCTGAATTTATTAATTTTTCATTTTTAATAATCATCATCTTACCTAAATTTTCAGCCAAAAATCAAGAAAATTCTTATTGTTCATTTTAATAAAATTAAAAAACAAATTTTTCAATGTTTAATTGCACATTTGAACTCCTTTTTAATTACAAACAAGTCTGAAAAAAATTAAAAAAGAAACTGATTCATTTTTAAATGTTCATATTCACCTTGTGATTTATAATACGTATTTACTGTATTTTTTAATTTTTTTAATTGATAAACATTTTAGATAACGAGATTAAAAATTATTATAAAAATCTGTTTTGTTTTGTTGAAAAATTTCTATTATATATGCAGACATTTTATTGTGAAGATATATAAACATAAGATTTATTCTGATTTATTCTAAATTCGTGTTCCTTCAACTCGTTCATTCGTATTCGCTCAAATTCGTTCATCATCAATCATGATAAGGCATTTGATTAATTAGAAATTGATATTATACATATTTATATTTTAAATTCAAAAAAAAAAAAATATGAGCCCTTTAAAATTATTATTTTTTTATTTACAGTGGTTCATAAAACAGACATAAGATTTATTCTGATTTATTCTAAATTCGTGTTCTTTCAACTCGTTCATTCGTGTTCGCTCAAATTCATTCATCATCAATCATGATAAGGCATTTGATTAATTCGAAATTGATATTATAAATATCTATATTTTAAATTCAAAAAAAAATATTAGCCCTTTAAAATTATTTTTATTTTTTATTTACAGTGGTTCATAAAAGTATTCGTACTCTTTAAAAATGTGTAGAAAAAACACGGTAGCCTGAAATTGAATTCCAATATGAAATCCAATATTTTTCATATCATCTGAATATTATTTGTATTATCGTCTGAATGAAAAGAAATTTTTTTTTTTAATATTGATTCATTTACTTTTATAAAAATGAAAATGCTCAGATACAGAGGAAAAAAATGTATTTTTAACTCATACACATTTTTTGAATAAATTCATAAATTATCGTCTGCTTCGTTTTTTTTTTTTTTTTTTTTTTGCATTTTGGTGACAGTTAAAAAATCGTTTGTTTTTAATCTTGGCTTGATAAGTTCGTTCTTTTTAATTTATTATTTAAAGATAGCTCGTAGTCGTAAGGAAAACCGAGAACGGTATTCGAAAATTGATTATTTTTCACCATATTAATATCAAATCAGTTCGAATATTGCTCTTTTAATAAATTCATCGCATTCTACAGTGCAGTATTTAATGAAACCCTTTAAAGAAAGAAATTGGATAGAAAACAAGGTTAAAAAAAGGTTGTACAGCAATGTTAAATAATCGTTGTCAGAGATTTATAGTTACAAAATGTGTGGAAAATCAAAATTTTTGTGCTGTAAAAATGTTTACAGAATTTATTGAACAGTTTTCTGCTTCGATTCAATTTTAACTGAAACTGTTTCACTAGAGCTCCTACCAAAAGGATTGCATCGTTATCTGTCCATAATTGTATGAAGAAACAGAAGCGAGAAACTTAATTTCATGAACTTGGAACAATCTAGCATGGTGTTCTTGTATGGAGGGGAATGTCATCATCAATGGTAGGTAATTTGGTTATTTATGATAATTATTATTTTTGATGCTCTTTAATAAAATGTTTTAAAAACAATACGAAATTACTATCTCAAAATTTGGGGTGTTAGGATTTATTTTAATCAATATGATGTTCCTAAACACATGGATCTCAATACTAGTATCTGGTGCCACTGTAATTGTCCACAAATTCTGAAAACTCCACCTCAATCACAAAATTTAATCCCAATAAAGATTAGAGTACTAAGATATATGGCATTAAAATGAAAACCGATTAAAAATATTAATGATCAAAGAACAGAGGAAAATTGATGCAGAAATTACAAAAAATAAATAAATACATTTGATGAATAAAGGGCAAATAAAAAGAATCTATAAAAATCATTTTATAAAACTTAAAAGAAAATGTTTTGAATGCAAAATAATTTGATGAATATTATTTTATAAAGAAACATTATAAAAGAATATTAAAAATGGGCTCTTAACGTACACATATAAAAAATTATATTTAAATATTTACTATAATTGAGATGTTTTGATACATATAAAGCAAAAATTAAGAAAGTCGCAGCCCTCGTGGCCCAATGGATAAGGCATCGGTCTCCTAAACCGGGGATTGCGGGTTCGAGTCCCGCCGAGGGTAGTGAAGCACTTTTTTAATAGCATGTAGAAACTGATAAAAAAAAAATAAACAAATAATTAAATAATTATCCATAACTTAAAAATATGGATTGGGTTATAAGAAAAGATACATGCAAGTTGTGTTTTTCTTAGATTATTTTGTGTTGAACAGTTTTAGCATTTCATTTCTTTTTTTTGGAAGAATTAAATTTAAATTAAATTCGTGTTTAAAAATCAGTCAGCTAATATAAGTAAATCATATAATATTTATGCAAGAAAATAATAATTACATTAAATTTAAGCAATACACATAATTTTATGTTTAAAAGAATATTTTCAAGCCTGAAAAAATCTGACAAAGATTTCCGCATACGAATTAGTTTCGTATCAAATTTATCTGATTTACATAAATTTTTTACATTAAATTACAAATATTTTTTTCAGAAAGATTTGCTACATTAAATAAAATCTTTTGCTGAGAATACATAATTGTTTATTATATAAGTATTTATATAGTACAGCACAAAAATTTTAGATAGACGTGTCAGTTAAATAAATTCTTACATAAAAGTTATTAAATCAAAAAAATGAAAATTTCTTGCTTTTGAAACAGTTTAACAAAATAATTGCTTAATCTTATTTGAATTTTCTTATAATTATACTGAATATTAATTTAGTTAAACTCAATAAAAGGTTTGAATGGATTATTAAACAATTTTGAATATTTTTTAGGCTATCCATAAGCCTTAAGAATACTATTTAAGCATTTTGGTATAGATTAGTAGTAATTTTTAATAAATGTGAGACCATTTTGCTCCATTTTTTGTGTTACAAATATTAGCTGCTTTTTCTTACATAATATGTTTCCAAATGCCTTTTTTCGTATAGCAAAATAGCCCATTCTATAGGCATTCTATAGCCATTTTATAGCCCATTCTATAGCCTATTCGGTAGCCATTCTATAACCCATTCGACAGCCTTTTCAATAGCCAAATACCCCAATCTATAGACATTCTATAGCCATTCTATAGTCCATTCTATAGTCTATTCGGTAGCAATTCTATAACCCATTCTACAGCCTTTTCAATAGCCAAATACTCCAATCTGTAGGCCTTCTATAGCCATTCTATAGTCCATTCTATAGCCTATTCGGTAACAATTCTATAACCCATCTACAGCCTTTTCTTTAGCCAAATAGCCTA
>BPLR01005155.1:0-69876 GCA_021605095.1 Caerostris extrusa | reverse complement strand
TGTGAACAGGGCAGTTACTTGGGTATGAAGGAAAAGGTGAACAGCCAATTGTTGAGGAGTTATGTTTGGCTGCAGAAGCTGCTGTAAAGTGTAGAAGTGTAGTCAAATTCCACATGGATGCTACTGATAAATGTAAAAATCTTTGTTCAGAATTTTTTTTTTTTGATCGGTTCTGTTATTATTATCTGATATTATTATTAATTATTCTGATCGGATCGGTGTGCTTGCAGTGATTCCCTCCCATGTGGGCATCTATGGAAATGAAATTGCTGATCTGCTCGCTAGGAAGGTTGCGAACTTCCCAAAGCTTCTTCTTCCAATCTGTCGCTCTTCAGAGGTTCATTCCATGACTTTAGCCGGAGTGAACACCGCTTGAGGTCGCCACCCATTCATGCATGGTACGCCGCTAAATATCCTGGTATGTCCTTGCAGTGCTCCTGTCCTAGGTCTGCTCAAACGGCTTTGGCTAGACTAAGGACTGGCCACACTAAGAGTTTGACGTTCAATGGAGACGAGAATAACCTTTTGTCATTGTTCGGCCATCGCGTCTCCCCCTCATCTCATCGATTGTATGGGTGCCCTCTGTGAGACAACTGTTGAATGAGGGGAGGACCGTTTACGATCTATTGATGCAGCATGATCTACTGGACATGGTTTAGATTCTAAATCAAGGGGATAAGCAACAACAGCAAAGACTTTATTTTATTACCATGAAATTTTAGAAACATAACATGTTGGAATTAAAAGAGGAAGGTGGATTAAAGAGACAAAGGGCTACGTCTGAATACCACGGATGCAGCTTATCTTCTGTCAATCAGACAGAATGGTTTTTAAAATCAAATCCTTAAAATGTTTCGATTAGTAGATTACAGAACGCGAGAAAGAAAGAAGCATGTACAGAACTATTAAATCATTTACTCGTCTACATTAACAGAAATGTTGAATTAGCGATTAATTAAAAGGAACAGTACGAAGCGTTTGCCATTAGAAAATATGAAAATAAAAGGGAGTTATAAAAGGGGCTAAAAGGGAGCTATGCAACAATTGAACATATTCATTGTAGGTCGGAAAATCTGGAAAAGAAAAACATTTGTTATTGCATATTCACCACCATCCTTTCTATGTTTTTATCTACAAGTATTTTGTACCATAGTTTTTTTTAGTATGTTTTATATCATTTAAAGCTCTACGAATAATTACTTTTTCCTGTTTGGTATTTTAATAACGAAAGCGTCTGAGTTACAGTTAATCTACCTAATATCCTGCCTTTTTGTTTTTGCAATCTCCGCTAAGTTTTACAATTCTATTCTAACTGTGAAAATCGGATGAAATGATGTTTCAAATTATGATACTTTCTACATTAAAATGAAAAACGGCCCATTGTGTTTCTTAATATGGCATCTTTTACATTTTCCATCCATACCGAAACGAACAGGTTCGGAGAGCATTAATGTTAATGCACGAATTCAAATGTGAACTCGTATTTAAAAGGTGATGGTGTAGGGTACCACCAGTCTGCTTAAAGCCGATGGTAGTTTGGAGTTATACTTAGTTTGGACAACACTAGAGAACACTGAATTAAGAACGCACTCTAGGATGTAGACAAATGAAAACATTAATCATAGCATAATCCAGGCAAGTTTAAATAAAACTGCCAGTTCCAACAATGAATGGATGGTGGAGACAATAAAAATGAGATCTTCAAACAATTGTTTTCTAAAGTAACAGTTTTATTCTTCTTCTTTCAAATTAAAAGTGGTTTTTTAAAGATTAAAAAGTGATCCAAATTTTTTCTGCATGATAGAATAGTTGTATGACTTGATGGACTGCTTCCCAACTAAGAGAACCTAGTTTAATTAGCGAAGTGGAACAAAATTTTCATGTCTTTGCCAAGTGCAATTAATCCTCAAACAAGACAGCATTTTCGTCTAGTATGGGGGAAAAGGTGCAAACTGCCAATTGTCGGAGATCTTCCTTTCGACATTCCAGTAACACCACCTGTATATATTATATATATATATATATAAGGCTGGTTGCGGATCTGTTGCAAAATGTAGACGTGTAGTCAAATTCCAAACGGCTGTCCAAATGGATGCGTACCATGAAACATTTTACTTTTTATTAACATGAATTGAAAATGGAGGAAGATTAAACACATAACGGAGAATGCTAAAGGACTCTGAATAGTACAGAAGTAGCCTATCTGCTGGAAGTAAGTCAATAAGAATGGTTATTAAAAACAAAACATTAAAATGTTTCGGTTAGTAGATTACAGAGCGTAGAAAATGAGGAAGCATGTACAGAAATATTAAATCATTTACTCTGTGTCTACATAAACAAAAATATTGAATCAGTGATTAATGAAAAGAAACAGTACGAAGCGATTCATTAAGTATAAAAGTAAGAAGAAGAGTTTACCATGAGAAAACGGTTACCTAGCAACCAAGGAGCTCCGTCAACCTACAAATCGTCGTCGTCGTCTTCGTCGTACCATGAGAAAATGTCAAAATACAAGGTTAAAAAGGAGGCTATGCAACAAATGAACATATTCATTGTAGGTCGGAAAATCAGAAAAAGCAAAACAGTTGTTATTACGTATACACAGCTATCCTTTCTGTATTTTTTATCTACAAGTATTTTACACCATGCCATTTATCTACCCATTCAATGTTAATTAATTAATTATCTTAATTTTTATTATACCATTCCTATAATTTAAAAATAACTTTAAAAAAATGAAATTTAAATTAAATAACAGAAAAAATAAGTTACATTTTACATTTTCATATCTTTTTAATAATTCAACGGGCAATAAATCTAACCTATTCCTTTCAGCAAACACAGGAGTTATAAATCGCTGCTCGTCCAAGGTACTAGGTACTATACTACAATAGATCTACCTCTTTGTCCTTAAAGTGATCTTCATTCTTCATCGCCTTATCACCATTTCGTTAAACTCCCTCGAGCAGTCGTATTTGTTCTGAACTACTTATATAACCGAACAATGACAGATCCTCTTGATCCCCCTTTACTTTACAAGAGGCCCGCCATTGTTCAACAAAAAGAGAAACAAAATCCTGCTAGATAAACGAAGATGAAAGTTTTGTTCTTTTACATTTGTGACCAAAAAGTAAGACCAATTATTATTTTTTTTCAAAAAACTCTTTATTATTCTTCCAAATTTATTTTATCGCCTTCAAAGTAATACCCTTCGGACACAATGCACTTGTGCCCCAACTTTTTTCCAATCCTCAATGCACGCTAAAAAGTCATCGGCAGGGATGGCCTTCAAAGCAAGCGCCCATTCACGTTGAATCTCTTCAATAGACTTAAAACAGCGTCCCCGGAGTGGTCTTTTCAGTTTAGAGAATCGCCAGAAGTCACACGGTGTGAATACGAGGGTTGTGGAATGATACGGGTTTCATTTTTGGCGAAAAAGTCACGAGGAATCAATGCAGTGTGAGTTGGCACATTCAATGTTTTCGGTACCGATCGAGATTTAACGCGTTCGAGGCCCACCGAATGCCTTCTGCAACTTTCTATACGTTTCCGCAAACAAAATGTAATTGCTCAATGAATTCAGACATTTCAAAAATCGCCGGAATTCCTTTTAGCTTCTCACAAAACCAAGCGTAGCTCTAACACTATTGAATATTTTGTCGTGAAATTTCACACAGATGTCAAGGACAGTGCCAGCAACCTATAAAAGAAAAAAAAAATTATAATTTCTTAAGCCCCAGGAATTTTAAATTGAAAATCGGTCTTACTTTTTGGACACAGTAGAAATTCATCTACAAAATGTGAAGTTGCAATAATTTTTTTCCAGGCAGCCGTTCTGAAGGCTGAAGGCAAAGTGAACATCTTCCAGTGCGGTGGAGTTCTCATCGACAAGTACCATGTCCTTACAGTTGCCCATTGCGTGTTTCATTTGTAGTAAGTTCAACTTTATGCATCGTTTTAACCTTGTATCTATAATATCCATTCAGGTCTCGGAATGGAAAAACAAATTATATACATTTTAGTGTTAGGGTAAAACAACAAAGAAAAATAATAATCTTACATAATTTTATTTTCCCATCTTTTTCTGAACATTTAGTTTATTGCGCATTTTGTTCAATTTATTTCCTGAGCTTTTTCAGAAGCATTTAAAATATTACGTATGCTGATCTTTATTTATTTGCTGTCTTTTCATCAATATTTGGAATACTTAGTACGAATGCTCCGTCTTTTCATAAACATTTAGAATAATACGTATGTTGTTCTTTTTTATTTTGTCTTTTCATCAACATTCAGAATATTGCATATGTTGTACTTGGTTTATTATCTGAAGTTCTCCTCAACGTTTAGAATATTGCACGTTTTATTCTATTTATTTTCCGAGCTTTTTATCAACATTTAGAATACTACATAAGTTGCTCTTTTTAATTTCAGAACTTTTCATTAACATTTAGAATATTTTATTTGTTATTTTCTAATTTCCCGAGCTTTTCATCAACACTTAGAATGTTTCATATGTTGTTCTTTTTATTTTTCAAACTTCTCCTCAGCCTTTAGAATTTTTTGCATATTGGTCTTTATTTATATCCTAAGCTTCTTTTCAACAGTTAGAATGCTCTGTATGTTCTACTTTTTTTCCAGCTGTTATTAGCAGATAGAATATTATGCATGTTGTTCTATTTATTTTCCGAGATGTTCCTCAATGTTTAGAATATTGCATTATGTTGTTCTTTATTTTCCGAGATTTTCATCAACAATTGGAATATTGAATATTGTTCGTTATTTATTTTCTCAGGTTTTTTTTATCTACATTTAGAATATTGCATAAGGTGTTTATTATGTGACACACGGACCAACCTATCTTGCTATACTATTGAAAGTAAAGTGCTTTTTATCGTAATTAAATTATCCTATAAAACGCTACCCTGATCATAACTCTACTTCCTTGAAAGTTATAAAGAGACGGCGATCATGTTTGCAAAGCTTATAAAATGAATTTAACAAACATATAAAAACTTGAAATAGATATTTCAGACAAAAATCTCATTTTAAAGAATGATTTAAAACTATTTGATCAGTTTTTTTAATCTACCACTGCTCTTACCCAAGTCCTCCTTTTTATAAAGTCATCCCGCTTTCCTCTCATCCAATCCTTGAATATATATATATTTTTTAATCTTTTAAAAAAACGCGACTTTAAAATGTTGCGTCAGTTTAATTATAAGCGCAGTTTTGGGGCAACAAGGCAACATTTTGCCTTTAGCAAACATTTGCACAAAGCAACATTTGAGAATAGAATGAAAAGGAGCTTGCCAAGTACAATTAAAAAGAAAACAAAAAAATATTGCACATTTATTTTTTAATAGAAAATTAAGAGGCGGCAGTTGATATGAGTGTGGCAAGAAAAAAACATTTAAATTTTTTATCTTTTGTGTGAATATTCGATTACAGCGGAAGGATTTTCCAGTCTATAGATTTATCATGCCATTTCTCAACATAAGCACAAAGACTTTTGGATGTTGAAACAAGCGCCTTTAGTTTGATGACCACTAGACCATTGATATTTATATGCTCGTGTACTATTTTACATGGGCTGGAGCGGCTTGGTGTGTTTTCGAGTTACATGATATTAATTTCAAACGCAACTAGTGATACCTAGGTACCAGGATGATGCGGATGGTGCGGATGGGCACGATAAATTCCGTTATTTGGAAATTTCTTACGCGGAGGTGTTATATAGGGTGCAATCCATTCCTATGGCATCCTTGAATATTCCAAATTAAAGCACAGAAGTGTGTGTACAATGAAAAGGTCCTTCTTTTAACACGATAAACTCCAGATTACACAAGTGTTTTGATTTACGACGGCATAAGAGAAAATGTAGTGGACCTACTCTAGGGGTAAACACTAATGTGCTATTTACGACGTTACATCAAACATTGAGAAGCACATTACATTCTCTTTAGTAAACCCCAAACAGTCCTAAACCCCTCTGGGTAAAACTAAAGGTCTTATTTACGACGTTGTAGTGATCGTACTCTGGGTAATACTAAATGTACTTATTTACAACGATAAATCAGACATTGAGAAGTACATCACATTCCCTTTAATAGACCCTGAATAGCTGTATATAAAATGTTAAATGCGCTATTTATGCTATTTACGACGTTGTTATGGTCATACTCTGGATATCACTAAATGCGCTATTTACGACGTTACTTCAAACATTGAGAAACACAGCACATTCTCTTTAGTAAACCCTAAACAGGGATATATATTCTGGGTAACACTAAAGGTCTTATTTACCACGTTGTAATGGTCGTACTCTGGGTAATTCTAAACATGCTTATTTGCAACGCTATACATCAGACATTGAGAAGTACATCACATTCTCTTTAATAAACCATACATAGGAAATATAAAACTGCAAATGTGCTATTTATGCTATTTACGATGTGGTAGTGGTCGTACTCTGGGTAACACTAAATGCGCTATTTACGACGTTACATGAGACGTTGAGAAACCCAGGACATTCTCTTTAGTAGACGATAAACAGGGGTATATACACTCAGTAACACTAAATATCTTATTTACGATTTTGTTGTGGTCATACTCTGGGTAACACTAAATATGCTTGTTTAAAAACAGGAAAATCGCATCACATTCTCTTTAGTAAATCATAAATAAGGATATATAAAAAGTTAAATGTGCTAGTTATGCTATTTATGACATTGTAATGGCCGTAATCAGGGTAACACTAAATATGCTATTTATGAAGTTACATCAGACATTGAGAAGTACAGCACATTTTCTTTAGTTGACTATAAATAAGGGTATATACTCTGGGTAAATATTAAATGTGCTAATTACGACATTGTAGTAGTCGTACTCTGAGTAACACTAACTGTGCTATTTACGATGTTGTAATTATCGTACTCTGAATAACACTTAATGTACTTCTTATGACATCGTAGCGATAAACTGTTATGGTCGTAGTGATCACATGAAAATATTTGGTATTGGTAAAAAAAAAGGATTTTAAGATAATTTAAGATAAATGATGGGAAGTGTTGGTGATTGTTGTGTATTTCGCAGCAAGTACGACGAGTACCCCTTGAAGGTGCGGCTGGGCGAGTGGGACACGCAGACTACCTCGGAGTTCCTTGCCCACGAGGACTACAACGTGTCCAAGATCCTGGTGCACCCCGAGTTCCGCAACACCAGCCTGTGGAACGACGTGGCCCTGCTGCGGCTGTCGGAGCCCGTGCTGTTCGCGCCCCACATCGACACCGTCTGCTTGCCGCAGCACGACGAGATCTTCGCCGGACAGAACTGCGTCGTCACCGGGTGGGGAAAGGACGCCTACAGTGAGTTTTTTATTTCCACCAATTTTTGTCTTTTTTTTTTTTTTTTTTCAATTCCTTCTATTAACTCACACTCTCCCTATATATATCTTGTTCACATTTTCAATCGTTCATAAAACACTTCTTATTCATCCACTCGAGTTCAAATACATTTTTTTTTTTTAACTTGTAGTGGATGACACTGTATGTGATACAGTTTTTTTCCAATATTAATTCATTCATCAAATTGAATTAATTGATTTTGAATTCTTTTTTAGATTTAAGTTGTGTGTATCTACCGATAGAGGGCACCAGATAAACTTAAAAAAATGAATGAAAATTATTTATAAAGGACCTTCTACAATAGAGTGAAAAAAAAAAAAGGAATTAGAGAAGAAGAAGGAAGTAATTAGAAAGAAGGAATAATTTTTTTTATATTACTTGTTTGTTGTTAACGAGCCATGTTGAAAATATATTAATAATTTCGTAGGTCGGAAAGTTTTTCCATTGGTTCGTGAACTTAGACACATGCCGACTTTCAAGGTTTCGTTCTAAATTGTAATAGCTCTCACAAGGCTCAAAACACACCAACAGTCGGCCTTGTATATCAGAACCATAATCATTACTACTACTACACCACATCACAACACTATGCCTAGAGTTCAGTTTCTCCTTTTACAATTTGGGAATGATGTGGATGAGAAGAAATCTGATTAGGCTCTGTGACGCTCTACAGTCATATGAGACCAGGACCTACGGCTTAAAGTGGATTCCGAGGCACTATGAACATCCACGGCACCGCCGGGATTCGAACCCGAAACCCCAATGTTACGAGCGTCAAAGCACTAGCCACCAGGCTCCAAACCGTAATAATGTGGCGACGGAATATGGGCAAGGTCTCTTCGGTCGGTTTCTTTAGTCGGTTTCTCGCCAGAGAGATAAAACAGCATCATCATTCGCGCAACAGCCCAGAGTGGGCCAAGTACCTACTGGTAGATTTCGAGACGCGAGATGTTTTTTTTCTATTTACTGGGTAGGATTGTCAACTCTACGCCCAACGCTCAGCAGTCATGTGATACCGGGACCTACGGCTTAAAGTGGATTCCGAACCACTACAAACATCCATGACACCGCTCGGCCCCGAAACCTGAAGTACAGAGCGCCAGCTACTCGGACATTCAGGCCCCAGAGATAAAACACCGAATAAAATTATACGCCAAATTATCAGAAATCCTTCTTCGCATCCCATATGTTTCAAATGGACACATATATGACACACACGGTTGGCAGACCCATATGATTTCTACCCATTTTAATAATTAGTTTAGGGCTTACAGCGGTTTTAGTGACCCCAGTTTTATTATTTTCAAAACAATGGATCAAAAAAGAATCTTGTGTATTGATTAAGCATTGTTTTTGATGGGGAAAATACTGTTGAAGCCAAACAGTGGCTTTACAAGCGTTATGGAGACTCTGCACTATAGAAATCAACTATTATTGATTGGTATACTGAATTTAAAGGCGGTCGTACAAAGCTGATGCTGAAGGTTCTGGTCGCCCAAAATCGGCAATTGTTCTTGATAACATAAAAAAAAAATCTACAAAATAGTCGTGGAAGTCCTTAAAGGGAAGTTGTGTGAGATAGCTGATATCTTAAAGATATCAGAAGGTAGTGTGTTTACTATTTTACCCAAAAATTTGAGCATGCTTAAGTTGTTTTCGAAATGGGTGCCGCGTTTGCTCACATCAGAGCGCAAATACCAACGCGTCGACGATTCAGAGCACTGTTTGGAGCTATTCAAGTGAGATAAAAGGATTTCTGGCTTCAATATGGGACAATGGATGAATTACTACACGCCTAAATTAAAATGATCGTTAGCCGAGTGGACAGCAACCAGTGAAAGGCGTCCAAAGCAACCAAAAACTTAAAAATCAGTAGACAAGGTCCGTATATTGGGATACGCATGATATTTTGTTCACCTACTATTTTGAGAAAGATAAAACTATCAATAGTGAATAGGGCGTTTAATTAATGGATCGATTGAGTGTAGAAGTTAAGAAAAAAAAAAAAAATGTTGTTTCATCATGACAAATGCCCCGTGTTACAACTTGATGAAACCCATGGTTAAATTGAAGAAATTACGATTCGAATTGCTTATCCACTTACCGTACTCCCCAAATCTGATCTCCCAGAGAGTATTGGCTTTTCATAGACATCAAAAAAGATGCCCCAGGGAAAGAAATTTAGTTCAAATGAAGAAGTGATTGTCGAAACTTAGGCAATGTGATAATATGTTTTGAGAGCAAACACAAATCTAGACTTGAGACTTATTGAATGATTTGTTATGTAATAAAAAAGGCTTTATTGAAAGAGTTACATTGGTAAGAATCCTTGTCTACCCAAGGCAGAGATCAACAAATAGATGTCACTTAGGGATCAGGGGTTACATAAAACTAGGTGTGAGCTGTGGAGTAAAATAAAGTAAAGTATGGTTTGCATTGTCAATATAGCAGTTGCATTAGTATAGTTTCTTTGTTATTTGAATTCCAGTAATTAAGATGTTAATAGCAGACTGTAATGAACATGTTGGCAGGAGGTAATCGGTTCACCCCAGGATATTCCAGTGCGAGCCATGACCCCTGAGAGACCTCTCTTCCCGTCCTCTATTTAAAGTAGAACAAGAGGTCCTCACTGAGTAATCACTGATTAACATTTCCCTTCTATTGCAACATGTCCATTGGCTAATATCTCACCATCATTACTCACAAGACGCCAATTAGCATTCCGCCTCAATTTCTGACAACCTTTGTGGTTGTTTTCGTTTATTTTCTTCGCACTTTTCTTCTTCTTTTTTGAGGCATTGGTTGCCGTCTCTTCCGATTTTTATAATTTTGTTACGTGACTGACCTAGCAAAATTCTATTTAGTTCAATAGTCCAGTCGTTTGTTTAGTTGTTGGAGAACTGCAAAATATAACATATCATTTTTAAGTGCAGTAGGTGTTGAAAGCAATGGAAGATTCTTAAGCCAAATTTTCAAATGCTAACAAAACCTCTGCCTATTACGTTTTATGTCATTTGTAGTTCCACAACACTCCATTTTGGTTTTTGAATGTGTTGTTTTTGGTCAATATGGGCATCGCAGCACTTTATTTCTTTGTATACATTGTGATAACATACGACAGTATTGCATTTACTTACTTGAGATAAATGCTTTTATTGTTTTCTTCCTTATAGAATTTTTATACATACTACTTTTATTATTTACTCCTATAACTTTTACTGAAATTCATACTTTATACTATTTTAATGGTATTATTATTTTAAATCCGTCTTGTCTCTCCTTTGTATTATTATATAATTAAAAAATTTGGGAACATTACTTATTTTTATAATCCTTGTATTGCATTGGTGTGATGTTCGAAGTGGTTTATGTATACACAGACCAGTCACATTAATGTGACCACCACCTACTTTGGACGTCAACGGGAAATAACCCATCACAAAAAGGCAGGTGGCATCACATTGCAGTGGAGGGTATATAAAGAATACCACTTAATACCACATCCCAAACTCCACTTAAAGTCAGAATATACAAGAGTGTATATTCTGGCTTTTGACAAGTGGTCACATTAATGTGACTGGACTGTGTATATTATAGACACACACACACACATATATAGTATTTAGTTAGACGTTCCCCCAAGATTTTGTGTTGGGGCAGATAGCTCAATAAAACAAACCCCAACTATTTATGAAACCCCAATTGGTCACACTAAATTATAAATAATAGAAAAAGTATTTGAAATAGAAATTCCATACATTAATTATTTTATTACTAACTCTTATATTGGATTCAAATGCATAAAAAAGAACGTCTTATTTTTAATATTCTTTTTTTTTTATGCATTTGAACCATTATAAAAATTATGAATCAAATAATTAATATATGGAATTTCTATTTCATATATTACACAAAAATAAATAATAATAATAATAACAAGTATTGCACAAAAAAAAATAATAATTTAATTTCTAAAAGATATTATGAAAACTAAACAAATGAAATTTCAGTCTTCTTTCAGAAATTTCTTCTTCTTCAGTCCGGTTTTCCAACTCATTGCCATATCGTTTATGTCATCTTCTCTATTTCAATGAATCTTTAATAAAACTAAACCAGGAAAATTTACATTTCACTGATTCATTAAGATACTAAATATTTAACGATAAAAACAATTGGGCCGGGGTGTGAAGTGACCATAAGTTTTAACTTCGTGAACATATTTCACTAAAACGCTTGGGAATACTCAAGCCCACCAGTTATCCTCCAGTCGCAGGTTGTATATATAGATATAGTACAAGGATGGGCAAACTCCGGCCCGCCGGAAGGTTCTGTCCGGCCCGCGGATAGAATTTGCCGGTCCAAGGCCAATTAAAAGAAATATATATTTATACTAGAAGACCCGGCCACGCGTTGCTGTGGCTTTCTTGTATTTCGTTCAATTATTAGATACTATAATTGGTATTGTTAAGGAAGTGATTGGTAAAGAATGATGAAAGATCAAATTAAGTTTCAACGAATAGAAAATGTTTAATTTTTATTAATTTAATGAATGAGGTAGATAATGTTGATTTTTAAGACTGTTTTATAATTATTTTACGTAATATAATTTTTAATAATCATTACTTTCATTTAACAATGAACAATATTTCTTGTTAGTCTGTCTTTCGTCGAAATAAATAAATTCGTTGGTTTTCGAACACGTGAGCATGCAACATACAGCTGCCCATGGGAGAAACACGGATTCTGAGGTTAGATTTTTGGTGGTCGTTTACTGAAAATGATAATTGAAAAAAT
Organism: Caerostris extrusa; assembly: GCA_021605095.1. Classification (NCBI taxonomy): domain Eukaryota; kingdom Metazoa; phylum Arthropoda; class Arachnida; order Araneae; family Araneidae; genus Caerostris; species Caerostris extrusa. The sequence continues at coordinate 57,679 of BPLR01005155.1, read as the reverse complement.
ACAATACAATTAAAATAAAATCGGGATATAATAAGAAAAGACTTAAAAAAAAATTCACAATAAAATACAAATGCAAACGATCGTTTAAGGTACACGAACACCTTCGAAGGAATTTTTTTGAAATTTTTTTTATCTTTGTACACATTTTTGGATTGAATGTATCTAAAAACTAATGATTTCACATAAAAAATTTCATTATTATTTTTTTTTTTTTTAATTTTTATAAGCTAAAATAAGGGTAAAGATGGCCAAAAAATTGATACTGTTACAAAACCTGAAATCAAATCAATATTTTTTAAATTTTTAAGTTTGTATTTGTTTGTACTAACATTTTACAGTGAATAGATCTCTGGTAAATTTAGATCTTTATTATTTATTATTTTGTGCTAGTTTAAATGCTGTCGACACAAAAATTCTTCCAAAATTTGCATGTAATTCCAAGTTTAACAATTGAAATAAAAAATATTTATGTAGCTATAATCATTTCATGGTCTATTCCCTGTAAATATTTATGAAAAACATAAATACAAAGTTTTGTAGCATTTGGATCAAAATTACTTGTGTTATGGTGTTTCACATGAAAACAAAAAGCATAAAAATTCATTCTGAGAAAAAGCTAAAAACAACTTTTAATTAGATATATTACTTTTAAAAATGTTGTAAATATATTAAAATGCCATTGAATTATCAAGTTCATAGTCTTATTTATTAAAAAATATAGTTTTGTTTTTCCTTAAAGCTGTAAATATTTTCTGAGCTTTGTTTTGAAAAAGTTAAAATTTGCTCGACAAACTTTTTTTTTTTACAGCTTCCTGCTATTTGCAAAGGCTTTTTAATATGAAATGACCTGAATTGAAAATATTTAGCCTTTTTGCAAAATGTTTTGATTAAATATATTCAAAACCTTTGAATTTCACATAAAAATATCAACTTTAACTATTCTTTATACAATTTATTCTTTAAAATATGGATAAACATTGCAAAAATGTGATATTGTTGCAAAATTTTATAATTCAAAAATAAATAAAACATGAATAGTTTTTCCTTTGCAAGTATTTTTATGCTGAGAATATCCTTATGTAGGTAATGTACTGTTTTCAAATTTATATCACAATTATTTATACATTTTTGTATGCTTAAAGTTTGTCGACACAAACTTTTTTTTTTACAAATTTACAAAAATTCTTAGTTTAAAAACTAAAATAAAAATAATTTAGGAATTTAGGTTAATTTCCATGTTCTATTCCTTTCATACATTTTCATACATTCATACATTTCATACACATGAAGTTTCAAAGCATTTAGAACAGAAATATTTTTATTGTAATGTTTTGAATCTAAATGTCAAATGTTGTCAAAATGCATAAAAATTCAAATAAGAAATAATTAACACCAACTTTTAAATATAAATAAAAACAAATGTACATACATAAAAATGTTATTGAGCTTTAAATTCTCCTTTATTAATATAAACACTTTTTTATTTGTTTTGTTTTCTTTAAATAACTTCCAACTTAAAGTACCATTTATCAATTTTTCTTCGACAATATTTAAATCACTCAAATTTATAACTCAAATTCTTTGTTTTTCAAATAACAAAAGTTTTTAAAATAAAATGTCCTTGATTTTCAACTTGCAACTATTATAATACCTTTTATAAAATTTTAATGTTATCATTATATCAAATAATTGCAGAGTTTACTTCATTTTCACACTTTTCAAAAAAATCCTTAAAATTCATCATCTTTCTTTAAAATTATATTGTCTATATTATATTATCTTGTTTGATCACATTTCATTTTAGAATTCTTAATCAAATACAACACATGTTGACAAACTTTAAACATAGAAAAGTTCAATGTTTTGATTCACAAATTTTCATTCAATATATTTTATTCCAATTCAAATTCAAACTTAGAAAATAAAAAAATATTGATAATCAAATCAGGTAATACTTACATACATTTGATTTATTTCTCATAGAAATAATATAAATTTCATACAATATAATTTTCACAAAATTTAAAGTAGTACATAAAACAATAATATTCAGAACATGAGAATTTTACGGTTATGTAGTACAGGCATCGAGACACGGCGCCATTCTTTTATTGTGGTATATCTTTCGTCTGTGGCGGAAACAAACTTTTTACTCCAACGATGAAATTAGTGCAAATAAGAATTCTGCAATTAATTATCGAAATAGCAATAAAATAATCATTATATTGTTCGCAAAATGAAGCTACGAATTCTCAGTATTGCAACTCTATTGCAGTATTGCAGTATTGCAACCCTAAAGAAATGGGCGGAAAATTGGCGAAAATTCAGGGTTGCAAGATTGGCGCCTTCCTCAATGGTATTGTTCCACTACATTGGTTTGCCAAAGAAATTTTAAAAAATATTTAGGGGTGGACCACCCTTATCACTTAGGGTTTAAAATATAGATTACGACCGATTCGCAGACCTACCAAATATGCACAAAAATTTTCATAAGAATCGGTCGAGCCGTTTCGGAGGAGTTTGGCAACAAACACTGTGACACGAGAATTTTATATATTAGATATTAAATATCCCTCTCTTTTTTTCTGCTTTGATTCAATATTATTTTTTTCAACCTAAATAGCATATAATATAATACTAAAAATACATGATCTGCAGTCTCGGAGAGGACATGGATTCATCTCACCTTCCTGTCTGCCCTGCACTTGTTTCCTCTACTGTGTAGGGTCGTTACTGGGAGGCAAGAATCCTTATGGGCTAAACATGTCACTATGTGATTTCTTTCGATTCTCGTTGTTGTTTTCGTGTTCTTTTTCTTTCTTATTTCTTTACTTATTGTAGCCTGCCAATGGAAATATAAAAAAATAATAATACACTGAAGTGACAAAAGTCATGGGATACCTATTAATAATATCCTTTCGTCCGGCGAAGTGCAGCAACTCGACGTGGCATGGACTCAACAAGTCGTTGGAAGTCTTCTGCAGGAATATTGAGCCATGCTGTCTCGATAGACGTCCATAATTATGAAAGCGTTGATGGTGCAGGATTTTTGGGCACGAACAGACCTCTCGATGATGTCCTATAAATGCTCGATGGGATTCATGTCGGGCGATCTAGGTGGCCAGATCATTCGTTGGAATTGTCCAGAATGTTCTTCAAACCAATCACGAACAGTTGTGGCCCAGTGACATGGCGCATTGTCATCCATAAAAATCCCATCGTTGTTTGGGTACATGAAGTCCATGAATGGCTGCAAGTGATCTCCAAGTAGCTGAACATAAGCATTTCCAGTCAATGTTCGGTCCAGTCGCACCAGAGGACCAAATCCATGGCATGAAAAAACAGCCCACACCATTACTGAGCCACCACCAGCTTGAACAGTGCCTTGCTGTCAGTTTGGGTCCATGGCTTCGTGGGGTCTGCGCCGCACTCGAACCCTACCATCAGCTCTTATCAACTGAAATCGTGACTCATCGGACCAGGCCACGGTTTTCTATTCATCTAGGGACCAACCGATATGCTCACGTGCCCACGAGAGTCGCTGCAAGCGATGTTGTTCTGTCAGTAAAGGCACTCGAGTCGGTCTTCTGCTGGAATCGCCCAAGAAAGCCAAATTTCTCCGCACAGTTCTAACAGACAAGTCCCTTGTACGTCCCACATTGATTTCTGCGCTTGTTTGACGCAGTGTTGCTTGTCTGTTAGAATTTTCGACTCTTGGCAGACGTCGCCGGTCTCGGTCGTTAAGTGCAGGCGGTCGACAACTGCGCTGTCCATGGTGGGATGTTATGCCTGAAATTTCATACTCTCGGCACATTCTTGACACAGTGGATCTGGGAATGTTGAATTCCCCTAACGATTTCCGAAATGGCATGACCCATGCGTCTAGCTCCAACTAACATTCCGCGTTCAAAGTCTGTTAATTCCCGTCGTGCGGTCATCATCACGTCAAAACCTCTTCACATGAATAACTTGATCAGAAATGATAGCTCTGCGAAAGCACTGCGCATTTATACCTGTTCTACGCGATGCTACTGCCATCTGAAAATTTGCATATTTATCCCATGACTTTTGTCACTTCAGTGTAATACTAAAATACTATCATAATATAATATGTAACTATAATAATACTACCATAATATACACTATCTGGAAGAAAGTGACGGACACCCCTCGAAAAGTAGAAAAGTCGACAATACAGCTGACACATGTGCAATAATAGGTATCACGTGTCAGCCATATCCTATAAAGACTCTGTGGAGTCGACTAGAGTTGTTTTTTGTCAAGATGCCGCCACGAGAAGAGTTCGAGAAAGGTGTGTTGGTTGGATTACATCTTGCCAAGGTGTCAATTAGGAGGATATCCCGTCTCCGTAACTGGTCAAAATGAACTGTAGCACGTGTTTTGTGTCACTACAAGATTGAGGGACACTGTCAGAACAAACCCCGAAGTGGACGACCTACAGTTCTCACCAGCAGGGACCGACGGGTGCTCGGCAGGGAGATTCGAAGTAACCGTCAAACATCCATGGATAACATCGCCAATGAGTTTAGATAAGCCACAGGTGTGGCCGTTTCGACCACGACTCTTCGTATCAAGGCCCATAAGTTAGGTTACACTGGAAAATCGGCGGCCTATAAGCCTTTGATTACGAAAACCAACAAGAAAGCGCGCCTTCAATGGGCCAAAGACCACCGTACTTGGACTCTGGATGACTGGAAACACGTCCTTTGGAGTGACGAGTCACAATTTACCCTTTTCCGTTCCGATGGACGTGTTTGGGTATGGCGTTTACCAGGAGAACGCCTTTTACCCGAAACGCCTGGTATGGGGCTGGCCCACTGGTGAAGGTTGACGGTGCGATGAATGCCGATAGATACTGTGATATTCTCGACAATCATGTTCTTCCTACTTTGTGGGCAACGTACGGTATGGATGATTGCTGGTATCAAGACGACAACGCAACATGCCATGTTGCAAGGAGGACTCTTGATTGGTATGTGAACAACAACGTTAAACGCATGGAGTGGCCGGCGCAGAGCCCTGATCTTAACCCAATTGAACATCTCTGAGACGAACTGGACCGTCGGTTGAGGGCCGGCACCCCACTCCCCAAAAGCAAGCCTGAACTATGGAACTTCCTGTTAAACATTTGGAAGAAAATTCCTCTTGCCACTATGGCTAATTTAGTAGAAAGCATGCCCAGAAGGGTTGCAGCTGTGATCGCAGCCAAAGGAGGCCCTACCTCCTATTAATTTTAATAAATATGGGTTTATGTCGTTATAGTGTCGTGTCCTGTCACTTTCTTTCACATAATGTAATACTAAAATTTTTTAAATACCTTTTACAAAGGACTGACGATCTTTTTTACTTTCTCTATTTTTGTCCTACAAAACATAAATTGTCGGAAATAGCAAGCACAGACAGCTTTCAATCGCTAAAATGTTAAAAGCAGGAGTTCTTTGTTAGTTATAGCTGTAGATATAGCAGTTGTAGTTAGATGTAGTTAGTTACAGCTGTAGATATAGGCGCCGACAAGTTTGAGTTTTACAAATCATTATCGAAAGTAATTTTTCCAAATTTAATATCTCACGCCCAGAAAATCTGGGCTATGTTTGCTTCATCTTATATATGTGAACAAGTGTTTTCAACTATGAACCTTAGAAAGAACTATTTCAGAAGTAGACTCACAGAGGAGCCTTTAGCTTCGTTCCTTAGAATCAGTCCATCTCACTTCGAACCTCATTATAAGGAATTTTTAAAAATGAAATCGCAATTTCATTCATCACATTAACATATTTAAATTTTAATGTTTGTATATTGTTTTTAAAATTGTCGAAAAATTTATCTTGGCCCGCCAAACTTTTTTTTTTTTTTTTTTTTTTTTGGCCCGCGACCGAAAAAATTTGCCCATCCTTGCTTTAATACTTTGTTGACGTTAAAAGTTAATTAGTTTCTTCCCGACAGAGGGCGGCACCTTCTCCAACGTGATGAAGGAAGTGGCGCTGCAGGTCATAGAAGACTACAAGTGTGAGGAGATGCTGAGGAAGACTCGCCTGGGGAGGTTTTACCAGCTGCACGAAGGGTTCCTCTGCGCTGGCGGAGAGTACGGTCTGGACCCTGCAAGGTAGGATGCAAAACAGTCTTTCAGCTTCTACTGATCTTATCAGTTCTTTCCAGGGATCCATTTTAAGGTGGAACGTTATTATAATTCTTTCAAATAGCTGTGTCTTCAAGTCTTTCTCGTTTGCTTCAGCAGCGTCTGAAGCAAACGAGAAAAGCCACTGCATTTAAACATCAGATTTGAATTTTACACTACACCAAAAATATTAAATTTATGAAATGTTGAGCAATCGATTTTTCTACCTCCAGAAAATTGTGAAGAAAACGCTGGTTAGATCATACATATCTATTTTCAGTTTTATTCAAACCTAGTTCTTAGAAAACTTAAAGTTGAAAATTCAAAAATTATATTTATATTAGATCAAATTGGATGCATAGACATATATTTGCTATTTTAAAAAAGCCAGATTGTAAAGTTTTCAATTTAGTTTTATCCAAAATTTTACACAATAAAAATATCGCTAAAAATGTCATCACAAAAATTAGATAAACATTACTAGTGAAACTCGAATAAAATAAAAAAAAAAAAAAACTTACAATAAAATTTTAAAAAAACATGGCTTATTTGATTAATTCTCTTCATGCTAAAAAGTGTTGACAAATTTTCTTCACCACTAAATAAAAAGCACTATTCACTATTTCTTTCTTTGCCAATTGCATGCTTCCATTTCGTACATATTCAGTATATTACCCAATGAGAAAGGTGAAATGACGGTCAACTTCAATTTGTTCTACTTTCATGTGTTTATGCATGTTTCACTACCTTACACTGGGTAGATAAGATGATAAATAAAAAAAATAATAAAATAAATAAATAAAACTAATGTACAAAAATGAACGTTACAAAGGTGCCTAAAAATTGTAAATAATCCAATACCATAAGCAAAAATAGAATAAAAATGAACTTACGGGAACACTTATGTGAGTTACTTTCTCTGCCAGATCACCTATACATCTATCCTATTTATACATTTATACCTATATACTATATACTATATAACATGGCTTAGTTCCCGTTTCCAAATGGATTGAATACATAGTCAACATATATTAAATGTAGTGCTATTTAATATAGGTGACAAGGACATATTCCCATGATTATTTATTATTTTTATTTATTTTATTGCTTTCAGCATGAAACAAATCATTCTTGTCACTCATACGATACGCATGCGATGTGCATGATATTCGGAAGGAGAATGATAACAAACCACAATCAGCCAATCGTCCTGTCCTCATTGGTTACCGTGACAGAATGCTTCATGCATTTGAACTACGAAAGATAAAAGTTGGATGAGTGCACAGCGTTCAATTTGTTATTTGAGTGGTAACGGTACTTTGCTTCACGTTGAAGGTATCGAAACAAGCCTTATTATACCTTGTGCATACTAAACTTTCACAAAAACATTGTTTATAACTTAAGTAGAGTGAAAATTTTCATATTAGAGAAATAGATTAACAAGCAATTTTCTTGTAGGGTGATGGTGGTGGTCCTCTGGTATGCTACAGGAAGGATAAAAGCTACGCTCTGGCTGGTATAGTGTCCTGGGGTATTGACTGCGGACAACCAGGAGTACCTGGTGTGTACGTGAAGATACAGAAATACTTGGAATGGATCAGTAAAAGCACAGGGATCAGTGTACAAGAATACTGGCCGAAGAAAATATGATCTGGAAACTTCTCTTTTGTGTTTTGAATGGGATTTTTTAATGTAAAAGCACACATTGTTATTTCATAAGTCCATAACCAAAGACTTTCGATCAAATATTCATACTTTCGTAATTAAAAAAAAAGCAATTCTATTTTAAAAAGGAGATAGATGCTTCATGCATTTATGTTATGGAAAGACATCTATCTGTAAGGGAAATAAAATTATGTGGTTGCGTTTACAAATAGTAAATGCAAGTGTAAAAAAGGTTCCTCAACTCAATAAATCACAGTTCCTTTTATGTGTATTTTTAAGAAGCTGTGCTTATTAAATTGAAGTGTAAAATTCTCACGATTATTTAAGGAATAGTTTAGTTATAATAATGAATTTTTGTAGTTATCATGAACATTTTTTTAACAGTGAGTTCTTATAACATTTGCTATAATAAAGTTTTGTTATGATCCAAATGTGTCAGTGATGCTTCTTTTAATGGTATGGATTTCTTTTAAGGAAACCTGGTTCACTTTTGTGCCAAGTGTATGTTTTTATAACATTCTAAATTTAGTCATATTTAAAATCGCCTCGTTGAGCTTGTGATTTTGATAATGTGTTCTTCCGAGAGGATTTAAACACGAGAGGCAACAAAGCAAAAGCAACAAGATTTAAATAAAGCGTGTTAAAATCCGAGAGGATTTTAACACGCTTTTATTAGTTTCACCTGTATGTTTGTTTGTAACTGACTCTTTGGGCTCGATTTTTGCCCTACTTTAAAAAGATCAGATTTAATTTAAACGTTGTAGACTATTATTAGGATCGCCAGGATTAGTGATTTTATTTTAACTTATGAAGAGCAATTTAATCCATGTAGAATGAAAGGCATTCAAACCTGCGTAGGACAACGGATAACGCTTGACTACGGATCAGAAGATTCTCTGTTCGAATCCTGGCTGGCTCGACCTATTCGCATTTAGCCTTTTGTTTTACTTACAATTAAATTATTCTTAGAACTATAGTTCCAGTCCTCCGTACCGGGGCCTGCTTTAAATATTATAGTTTAAAAAAACATGCTTTTAAAAATCACACAAAAGTGCTTTTAGATTTTAGAGTTAATCAAACTAAAAAGTAAAAATAATTGTTAGCATAAGAATAAAATGAGAAAATGAATGCCACTGTTCTGAAAGCGTGGGGGTTTCGATATCAATCGTTATAATTGTTCACTAGTTTCATTCCGAAAGCAGAGTAATTTTAAAAATGTCATACAGCACCCCACGCTTTCAGAATAGTGGCATTCATTTTCTCGTCAGTCATTTTATTCTTAGCTAACAATTGTTTTTTACTTTTTAGTTTGATTAACTCTAAAAGCGTGTTTTTTAGTTTTTTTTTTAACTATAATTTGTTTAAGAGAAACTGACTTAACTATCCAGCATTTGAGTGTCAATAATGGGAGAAAACCCAGAAAACCTCCCGCCATTTTTTTATTTATACAGGACACTTTTGCACACATTACATGACGCACACCACTTTTACACATGATGCTACTACACCTTTATCGCTATCGTTATCGAGTCGATTTCGGGCAAGGATATTTTTAGTGGATTCAGGTTTGTTAGTGGTTCGAATCCACTTTAAACTATAGGTCCCGGTCTACTTAGATCAAAGTGTGCAAAAAATGACAGTAGAGCGACAAACCAAACCTTGATTTCTGAAAGCAGAGATGACAACAGTATCTCCAGTGTATTCGAGCCCTATTGCATTCCTCCACAGCTACGATTTCCAACAAGTAACCAGAACAGAAAATTTCTTCTAAAGGTCCAATAGAAAGGTCTTCAGATGTCCTGCTCATAGAACTTTCTGTCATATCTGGGCTTTTGAGTCCAGTTCTATCTCTGTTCGTCAAGCTGCAGTCTCAGCCAAACATTTTTATCATTCCACGAAAAAAAAATTCAGAACAAGATTTGTCTTTATCTCTAATAGAGAGTTTTTGCATACCGTATTTTTATCGTCCGATATTTTTTTTTCTCCCTAGTGCGCATGCTCATAGGAAACATTATTACAGATACTGGGCAACTGGCAACAGACGTACCGTTTACGGAGTACCAACAGGGGAAATACCCTTAAGCCTCCTCATCTTAATTATTATACACTCAAGAGCCAAAACATTATGACCACCCCTACATTTTGCAATGAACTCACCTGGATGACGTGTAAGGCACGTGATCAGGTGGAAGTGTTATTTAACTGCTGCTGGAGAGTCTGAAGAATCATTCTTTCACTTTTTTCTGTGTGTGATGGGAAAGGCTGCGGATCTAAGCGACTTTGATAGAGGGCAGATTGTAATGGCTCGAAGGCTCGGAACAAGTATTTCCGAAACTGGTCCATGGATCAGTGGGTGAGAGTTACCTGGTGAGATGAATCACGGTTTGTCATTCATCACGCCGATGGCCGTGTCAGGATACGCTGTCTTCCAGGCGAACAGTTGCTCCCTCAATGTACAGTAGGTCATACACAGGCCGGTGGTGGCGGTATTATACTTTGGGGGGACGTTCTCTTGTGCGTCTCTGGGACCCGTGGTTGTGGTAGAGCAGACCATGAATGCTACAGGGTATCAGAACATCATTGCGGACCAGTTGCACCCTTACATGACCTCTGTTTTTCCAGCTGGAAGTGGAATGTTCCCCCTCTTGTCACAAGGCTAAAATTGTGTTGGAGTGGTTTCAGGAACATGATGCTGAATTCCAGTTAATGTCCTGGCCGCCTAACTCACCGGATTCCGATCCAATAGAACACATTTGGGATGTCCTGGGACGGCAGCTCAGAGTTCAAAGACCATCAATTCGCAATATCTCGGATTTGCGTGACCGTTGCTTAAACATCTGGTACAATCTGTCTCCGGCCATTTACCAAGGACTTGTGGCATCCATGCCAAGGCGGGTTGAAGCTGTGTTGCGCGCCAAAGGCGGGCCAACTCGTTATTGACAGGTGGTCATAATGTTTTGGCTCTTGAGTGTATATGCTTTGAATTATAATGGCTGCTTGATTAATGTATTACAGATACGCATGCGCAATTTTCTATGAGCATGCGCGCTAGGAGAAAAAATATCGGACTATAAAAATACGATATGCAAAAAACTCTCTATTGTCTCGATCGACTTGCTGCTTTCACGGACAAATCATTTAACGGGTGTCTTAAACTCAGCAGGGGGTATTTCCGTACATTTAGGGCCTTATCGAATATTACTCGCTGTCCACCATAGTTAGATTTGATTTGTCGCTCTACTGTCATTTTGTGTACACTTTGGGTTCATTATACCGGGACCTACAGATTAACGTGGATTCCGAAGCACTCACAAGCATTCATGCCACTGATAGCATTCGAATTTTAAGCCTGGGGTACCAACGACCAGAGCGATAGCCAATTGGCCATCAGGCAGCAGCTGTGCACCACGAGATCTATTTCTGCCACTTTGTCTATAGGACAAGTAATATAAAAAAAAGTTAAAAAAATTTAAGTAAATTCCTACTTTTTTTTTTTTCACTCTATTGCAGAAAGTCCTTTATAAATAATTTTCATTCATTTTTTTAAGTTTATCTGGCGCCCTCTATGGGTAGATACACGCAACTTAAATCTAAAAAAACTAAAAGGAATTAAATAAATTTAATTACTGAATTAATATTTTAAAAACCGTATTCACATCAGTGTCATCCACTACAAGTTCAAAAAAAATATATTTGAACTCGAGTGGATGAATAAAAAGTATTTTATGAACAATTGAAAATTTGAACAAGATATAGATAGGGAGAGTGTGAACTAACAGAAGGAATTGAATAACAATTGCTATAGGAACAGCTTACCCTATGAGGAATCCATTTCAGTAGGGTGGGTTTCATTCATGTTTATTATATTGGCTCTCCAACACCCCTCGGTGGGCCGATGGACTACATGACCGATGGACTACATGAGCCCCACCGATGTTCCACTCTCCTCTTTCTAATTGGTAGGGTTGCATAGCCCAAGTATGGGGGTGGGGTGTGGAAGAAAAGTTTTATGTATATTTGGGCAGCTGGTTTTCCTTCTTTGATGGAAAATTCATCACTTGATTGTTATTTATGATAGACATCCAATAAAAAGAAGATCTGTTTCATTTATTGCTGAACTGTTTTATTTGTAGCTATGTAATACGATATAGTCATTGAAGTAGTAAATAAATAATATGGTTATTAAGGTAATAAATAAGTTGTTCTAATGCAGGTTACAATACGGAGACAGTTAATATTTATGCCATAAGCAAGGGCTGCACCGCTGTTACTCCTTTTGCACTACCCAGGATGCACGTGTAGCTTGAAGATAGGCTACAGACGCGAGTCACATTGCCCTGCCCCTACAATGCTCTACGACCCTGTCAGACCGGGAACTGTGGTTTTATAGTGGATTTCGAACCAATACAAATATCCATGGCACCGCCGGGATTCGAACCCGAAACTTGTGGTACCGAGGGCCAGAGAGATAGTTAATAATAATATGATCATTAACTATCATATTATTATGATCATTATTTATCATCATATGATAATGGTATGATAGCTAATAATAAATTATATGATCATCAAGGTAGTAAATAAATAATTTAGAAGCAAAATGACGCAATTATTAAGATAGTAAATGAATGGAAATTTTCAGGATTGCTTCCAGGATTTTTGCTTGCTACTGGGGCATCCTATAACAACCAAATAATAAGCAGCATTAGCAAGAAATTGTGTGTTACTACTGGATCTAAGATGACTCATTGCTATAATGACAGTCATTGCATAGACACAGACAGTTTTCGTGGTGGACACAAAATATTGGTTATCTCACTGGGGCATCTCCTTGTCAGCATACGCGTCAGGATTTCAAAAGAAAAAAATCAGATTTGTAGTAGGCAGAAAAAAAGTCAAAAATCGTACGCCACAAGTCTGTTATTGTTACTTGTCCAACTTGCTACACATCTAGACCAAACTCACTAACCCGTGTGGGCTCATGGTTGAAGGAAAGGGGGCAGCTTCTGTTGTGATGGAGCATCCGTAGGTAGAAGTCTGACTCGGATCCGTGACGCAGACTTTTTACGGGGTAGGGTTGTCAGCTCTACACTCAACAATCTACAGTCATATTAGATCGGGACCTATGGCTTAAAGTGGATTCTGAACCCTACAAATATCCACGGCACCGCCGGCACTTGAACCTGAAACCTGTGGCACCGAGCGCTAGTCACTCGGCTATTGACAAATCTGGAACCTCATTTTTACAACGAGGGATATGAAAATTAGAGTAATGGGGAATTTAATTCCCATGCTTTTCTTTTAAACAATTCATAATTATATTCATCAAATTTTGAGATTAAAACTGACTATTGCTAAAAAAGAGATTGAATTTTGTCTCGTATAATTTAAAAAAATTTATTACTGAATTTTAAGAAAAATAATAATGCGTTTGAAGTATTTTATTATTTATTTTGAATTGAATTACTTATTTGTGGAATTTTATCGAATGCAAGACCACATCATCATCAGTGACGCAACGGCCCATGGTGGGTCAAGGCCTTTGTCTGCTGGCAGATTTCAAGACAGGAGATATTACCTTTTTATCGGGTAAGGTTATCAATCCAACGCGCTATAGTCATATTAGACTACTACTACTACACCACACCCACATCACTGTGCCTAGAGCTGAGTTGCCCCTTTACAGTTTGGGAATGATGTCAGTGAGAGAAGTCTGAGGCTCTACATTTATATTAGACCGGGACCTACAGCTTAAAGTGGATTCCAGACCACTACAAACATCCATGGCACCGCCGGGACTCGAACCCGAAACCCGTGGAGCGCCAGAGCGCCAGACACTCGGCCATCAGGCCCCTAGTAATAATATTACACTGGGACCTCCACGGTTTTAAGTGGATTCTGAACCTCTACAAGCATCCACGGTAGCGCCGGAACTCCAACCGAAACCTGCTGCCTGTGATGGCCAATTGGCCAGTGCCATGGCCTTTGGTAGTACAGGCTCCAGGTTCGATTCCTGGCGGTGGCATGAATGTTTGTGGGTGGTTCGAATCCACTTTTAGCCTTCGCCTACTTTAACCCTCGTGCGCACAAGATGACAGTAGAGCAACAAACCAAACTCAAACTCAAACCCAGCCGAAGCTGTGACATCGAGCACCAGTCACTGGCCATCAGGCCCCAATGTAGGATAACAGGATTCAAATAATTAAGTAATGGAGCGATTTTAATATTTAATAAAAGCGTAGGGAGATGACACCAAATAAGTGAAACCTCCGCAGAAAGCAATTCATTCGAAAGGGAGGAGAGAGAAATTAAATGTGGGTCACACTCGTTTGCAGGGAGTGGGGGTGTGGAGGGGGAGGGGTGAAAACTGCCTTGTTGAGCGAAAAGACGTTTACGCCTGGTAAGAAAAAAAGTGCATTTTAAAGGGAGCAGGAGTTCCGTTTTGCTGGTGTGTTTTATTCGTTGGTTCTAGGAAGGGCGAAAGTGAAGTTGGCCGCAGACTTTCTTTTCACTTTCGAAAGCTTGATCTACTTACGGCTCGGCATCTTTGAATTAGGATTACTGGGATCGTAAAATAGAAGTGTTTCATTATTATTTGGAGGAATTTTATCAAAAATAGTACAACATGACTCAAACAACTATTAAATGAAGTAAATTGAATATTTAATAATTGTTTTGTTCTAATGCAGCTGGCAAATATTTACGCTGTGATCTTTTATGCCATAACGACTGCACCGACGTTACTCACTAGCACTACCCAGAGGACGCTGGTAACTTGAAGATAGACCACGGACGCGGAGTAACAATGCCCCTGCAACGCTCTACGATCCTATTAGACCGTGATCTACGGTTTCAAGTGGATTCCGAACCACTACAAATATCCATGGCACCGCCGGGATTAATTAACAAAATTAGATACACAAATACTTAAAAAAAAAACAACACTTTTTTTATCCATAAAATTATGGGTATTATTTTGGAGAGACTGATTTTTCGTGTCCCTGATAACTTTCATTCGTATCCATGAACATTATAAATCTTTTTTTTCAAGAATTAAATTTTTTGCACTCAAATTTTTTTTTTTTTTCAACAATTCAATGTTTACACTTAAATTTTTTTTTAGACAATTCAATATTTACACTTTCAAATTTTTTCCCAACACAGTCAATGTTTACGCCTCCAAAAATTTTTTTCCAACAATTCTATTTCTATGCCTACAAATTTTTTAAAACAGTTTTTCCCAACACAGTTAATTTTTTTTTTTTTTTTTTTTTCTTTCACGAGTCTTTTTTTTTTTTTTTTTTTTCAAAAACCTTTTTTTTAAATTTCTTTTACGAACTAATAATTATATAATTAAATATTGTAAAATTCTTTTTTAAAAGATCGTCTGGTGAAAACAAAGACAATTTTATTCCAAAGCGAAAATGAAATTTTTCAAGAAAAGATGGAATGCCGTAGTTTTTTATTATTATTTTTTTTAAATTGCTGTTTTGCATATTGTTCTTACATTAAATTCTAAATTTTACAGGTAACTTGTATACGGGCCAGTCGATTATAATTTCTTCTTCTTTTATTTATTTATTTCTCTGTCCATTCGTTTAAATAAGGTGGATATCCAGGTGGTACTATGTAATTTTTTTTTTTTTCAATTTCCTCCCAAACGTTTTTTTTTTTTTTTTAATTTCTTTTACGGGGTAATAATTATATAATTAAATATTGTAAAATACTTTTTAAAAAATCGACTGTCGAAAGCAAAAACAATTTTATTTCGAAATGAAAATGAGATTTTTCTAGAAAAGAAAATAATTTGGAATTCTAAAATTTTTATTTTTATTTTTTAAGATTGCTATTATGCGTTTTGTTCTTACATTAAATTCTAAATTTTATGGAACTTGGTAACTTGTATATTGGACCAAACGATTATAATTTCTTCGTCTTTTTTATATATTTACTTTTTTTACATTTCTTTTTACGAGCTTATAATAATATATTTAAATATTGTAAAATTTTTTAAAAAATCGTCTGTTGAAAAGCAAAGACATTTTATTTCAAAGTGAAAAGAGATTTTTCTAGAAAAGAAAATCGTTTCGAATTCTACAATTTTTTATTTTTATTGTTTTAAGATTGTTGTTATGTGTTTAGTTCTTACATTAAATTCTAAATTATGTAGGTAGCTTGTATACGGGGCAAAGCAATTTATAATTTCTTCTTTTTATTTATTTATTTATTTATTTTACTCTATCCCTCTGTCCATTAGTCTAAATAAGGTGGATATCCAGGTGGTACTGTGTAATTTTTTTTTTTAACATCTCGACTAAAAGTTGTTTGTTTTATTTCTTTACAAGCTGATATTTATATAATTAAATATTGTAAAATTCTTTTAAAAAACCGTCTGTCGAAAGCAAAAACAATTTTATTCCAAAGTGAAAATGCGATTTTTCAAGAAAAGAAAGTCGTTTGAGTTTCTATAGTTTAATTATTATTTTTTTAAAATTGTTATGCTTTTTGTTCTTAATATGAAATTCTAAATTTTATAAATAACTTGTATATAGGGCCAGACGATTATAATTTCTTCTTTTTTTATTTATTTATTTTATTCTAACTTTCTGTCCATTCGTTTAAATAATGTGTGGTTATTCAGGAGGCTACTATGGAATTTTTAACAATTATTTTTTCTTACGTTTTTTCATGAGCTTTATTTATTTATTTTTTTTAATTTCTTCTTCTTTTACTTTAATTATATAATTAAATAATGTAAAATTCATTTTAAAAGATCGTCTGGCTAAAGCAAAAACAATTTTATTCCAAAGTGAAAATGATGTTACTCAAGAAAAGAAAATCGTTTAGAATTCAATCTGAAGAGAAAATCGTTTGGTTCAGTGTGTTCTAATTTTTATTTTTTTAAGATTGATATTATGCATTTTGTTCTTACATTAAATTCTATTTTCTGCAGATAACTTGTATATCGGGCCAAACGATTATAATTTTTTTCTTCTTTTTATTTATTTATTTATTTTTTATTCTATCTCTCTATCCATTCATTTAAATGTGAATATTCAAGAGGCTACTATGGAATTCTTTTTGCTCAAAAGAAATTAATGGGACATATAAGTTTGAGAACCGCTGATATAAAGGAATTAAAGATTCCATTGCACCTTCAGGCGCATGCTCAGTTGCGATCTTTGCACCGACTTCCGCTTTCGCGGAGGGACAAACACTTTCTTCTTAATTCCAGCAAATCATGTTTCATTCTCACCCGGCCCAAGACTGACCTACTGGACGGAGACCACCTCTCTCTCTCTCCCACTCGCTTGTGAATCTTCGTCTCATTTGTAGATCGAGTCTTTTCCGAATTCACGTGCCGATCTGAAATGAGTGTCACCGACTGATTCGATTCGAATTCGGTTTGAAAAGGAATACTTCAGATTTATTTATTACGGGTAAGTGTGCGAATTATTTATTATTTTCATGATATATGTTATTATTAAATATATTTAACCTTGAGGAAAGAAAAATTTATTAGATTAAAACTTCAAAGTTAGTAGTTTTACCGCCATTTTATATTAACAGACAATACGGTTCAGTGTGTAGGTTCAGTGTGTAGTTCAGTTCGAATCATTGCTTCGATTTGTAATGATTAGAACTGATCGATTCGTTTGATTTCAATTGGATAATTTTTTAAAAAAAATTTTTCGTGATAAGTAATGTTAAAGCAACCGATTATGTGTTTAGAACAAAATTTTTTAAATATTGTTGGAATTTTTTTTTTTTTTTATTTTTTTAATTTTTATTTTTATTTTTTGTGATAAGTAATGTTAAAAGGATCGATTATGCGTTTTGAACCAAAATTTTAAAATATTTTATGGTTTTTTAAAAACATTTTCCTGATAAATAATGTTAAAGGAACCGATTATCTGTTTTGAAGCAAAATTTTAAAATATTTTATGGAATTTTTTTTTTTTTTTAATTTTTGTGATAAATGTTAAAGTAGCCGACTATGTGTTAAGAACAAAAATTTTTAAATATTTTATGGAATTTTTTTAAAAAATTTTTGTGATAAGTAATATTAAAGGAACCGATTATGTATTTAGAACCAAAGTATTTTAATATTTTATGGAATTTTTTAAAAATTTTCGCGATAAGTAATATTACGTAGTAAATTGACCAATTATGTGTTTAGAACCAAATTTTTCAGTATTTTATGGATTTTTTTAAATTTTCGTGATAAGTAATATTAAAGCAACCGATTGTGCGTTTAGAACCAAAATTTTTAAATATTTTATGAATTTTTGTTTTTAATTTTTGTGATAATGTTAAAGGAACAGAATATGTGTTTAAAACCAAAACTTTAAATATTTTAAGGAATTTTTTTTTTTTTTAATTTTCGTGATAAGTAATGTTAAAGTAACCAACCGATGATGCATTTAGAACCAAAATTTTACAATATTTAATAGAATTTGTTTATTATGTTCGTGATAAGTAATGTTAAAAAGTAACCTATTATGTATTTAGAATTAAAATTTTTAAGTATTTTATGGAAATTTTTTTTCGATGCCATTGCTTAGTTAGATTATAAACACATTGACAAACTTGAACAGTAAAATATGCACATGAATATTTTACTAATATATAATATATATATATAATAAAATATACACCAAATACTTACACTTAAATGTGTAAGAGTATAAATCCATACTAAAAAATGCATGTTAAATTTTTCATATTCTCAAAAAATATTTAACATGATGCAAAAAAAAAAAGGCAGACATTGACCCTATTGAGGAAATGCCAGTGATTCAACAAGTTAAATTAGTCTAAATTAGAATTTTAAAAAAAAAAATGATATCTAGTTGTCACAGTAAAAAAACGTTAAGAGTAGATAAATGTTAAAAAAAGTGATATATTATTTGGTGACTATTTGCAAAGATTTACTAAATATATGGAAATATAATTAACATGATTTAATGTTATATTTTTGAACGGAGGTAACTTAATGTGTTCGAACATCTATTTTTCTATTCTTTTATATAATTTTTTTTATGCTTTTATTCTTATATATTTATATCTTTCCTATTCTATGGGAGTTTTTCTATTCTTTTATATCTTTTATAACATTAAAAAATTGATTGATTCAACGCGTAATTTGTTATTTTTATAGATCTGTTCCACACGATATAGATATATACTTCTGTTTTATTTGATGAATTTATACATATGTAAAGGGACATGTAATATATTGAGAGGCTTGAAATATGATGTTACGAAAAAAATATTATATTGTTTGAAACATGAACTTCAGACACTTTTGACCGAAAATTGAAAGTATCTCAAACTAACTGTCTCACAGGGAAAATATATATAAAAAAAATATTTTAACAGATATTACATGCTTGTAATATATGCTGTTTACATGTATGTAATATATACACATATGTAATAATGCACACTGTAAGATGGAAAACCGAACTATTCGAGAAAACAGAATTTTTCGATTGTAGAAAATGTAAAAAAAAAAATAACTAACGTGACCAAAGGTTAATGTGGTCGACAATGTGTTAAAATGTTTACACAAGGTTTTTTTGCTCTAATACAGCTGGAAAACACTTAGACAACTTGGTCTTGGATCCTTAAAGCAAGCGCTGCACAGATATTACTCACTTTGCATAACCCAGAGGGCTTGTAACTTGAAGATAAGGGCGCACGGACGCGGAGTAACAATGCCCCCGCAACGCTCTACGCTCTATTAGGACCGGACCTACGGTTTAAAAGTGGATTCCGAACCACTGCAAACATCCATGGCACCGCCGGGACTCGAACCCGAAACCTGTGGTACCGAGCGCTAGCCACTCAGCCATTCAGGTCCCACTAACACAAAAGGGTAATGTGTGTAATGACATCTACTCATTTTAGGTAGTAAAGTGTGTATTCAACAAATGTATATTTCTTCATAGTTTTTATTTATTAATGAAAAAGACAGGAATGCGCAAGTGAAAATAGGAAATTTGCTCTTTTATTTTTGTACCTTTGATGTTGTTGTTGAAATAAAAGGTAATTCTTGGTAGAATTTCTTGATATTTAACTAATAATTAGTATAGCTTTAAAAACTGCGACATTGAACTGTGTTTTTCGCTCTTCCAATTATGAGCAAGGATCTCCAGAATTTTTAGCCCTAAATTCCTGACTCCACCATGAAGTCAAAGGGCCAATACCTAACTGGCTCACCATAGTAAAATACTGTAGTTTCGAATTACGTACAAATCTATGTCCGGAACTAGCCTACAAGTCAGATATCTATGTTCGCCATTTCGGTTGGTACTTACGGGACAATGCCAAAGACATGTCGTTGCGGAAGAAGATGTCAACTTGCTTTACAATAGCACGACACCATCTTCTAGAGAGGGATGTGGGCTATTGGCCAATTGGCTAGCACTCTGACCTTTGGTATCACAGTCTTCAGGTTCGAATCCTGGCAATGGATGTTTGTGAGTGGTTCGGAATCCACTTTAAAATGTAGGTCCCGGTCTGTTTAGCCCTCGTGTGCACAAGATGACCGTAGAGCGACAAACCAAACCAAATCTAGAGAGGGGCAGAATTAGTTGAAAAGCTACTTATGCTTGGTTAGTCAAAGTATACAACACCATTTTGTAGCGAGTAGCAGAGCTAGAATATAGCTGTAACTTTTCACTGACTAGTGTTTGCAGTTGACTGTGGAAAATTACAGCTACGTTAATAATATTTAATTTCATTATGTAAATAACCTACTTACGTTACTTAATGTAAGTTTTAGGACACATCTCTAAATCATTAATTATATTTTAAATGTTCAATTATGTATGTCAGTTATTGTATTTCTTAATGGGTCTTTGAGTATCTTTCGGCGTAGATTTTTTTTCAAATTATTGCGCAAGTAAACAAATACATTTTATAAACTTTGTCATCTTGCTATATTTTAAACAATTGAAATTTAAAAATAAACATTTAATTAAAAAAATTAAATGTATTTTTTAAAATTTAAAAAAAAAAATTAAATTAAATTTTTAATCTAAAAATTAAATCTCTTGAATAACTGCGTTTTCAACATGCCTGGTCAAGAGAATGGGCATTGTTGATCTAGAAGAAAAAGAAAAATAAACATTGTTATTTAAAAATATAGCGTACAAATTTTGTGAGGCAAACATTTTTAATATTGTGGAGTCTAAAGAAATAATTTGTTGTTTCTTAGTAACATTTTTATTATGATAAGACATTTTTTTTTTTTTCATACTGAAACCTGATTAATAAAGATGAATATTTTACCATTAATTCATCGCGTTACATCAATAAAACTTTTTTTTTGTCGTTGATTTTCAAAGACGAATATAAACTTTATGAAATCAAATAGATATTTAAATCTTTAAGAACCAATTTTCACAACAATTATTAAAATGCATAATGATAAATCGCCTAGTTTTACCCGCTTAAGAAAAATTTCAATTTTCTACTGAAATAAAAATTGTGTTCATTTAAAAACATTTAAGAAGAAATGAGTCTCGTCTTAAAAAAACATATTGAAATCAGTGATTTGCAGTAATTTTTTTATTTCGTAATTTTTGTAAACTTTGAGATAAATTTTAATGCTAATAGATTTTATTCTTTCCCTATAAACAAAAAGAATAATTTATTTATCAAAATGTATACTGATGTCGCGGTCTAATATGACTGTTGGGCGTAGGGTCGACAACCCTAACCCGCATAAAGAAAACGTCTCCTGTCTCGAAATCTGCCAGTAGACAGACGGCCACTGGCCCACCATGGGGGCTATTGTTTCAACAGCTAGAATATTCATTCATATTTTTATTTCGTTGCATATATAGAAGTAATATTTTTTTCCAGTATCTGAGAAGTTAAAAGGTAAAAAAAACATATACATTTTTGGCAAACACTAAGCAAAAAAGACCTTGTAATAAAATGATTAACATTACATTTAAAGACGCTTTTTTTTTTTTTTTTTCTGTTTCGAAGAAGCAGCTCTGACGTTTTATTTGTTCCTTTCCCCGAAAAGTGGCATGCACGTGCACACCCCGTAATGTGGTGAAAAATTTTACCATATTTTTGTGTTGCTTTTTATGAAGGTTTGGATTTATCGCTCTACAGTCACTTTTTGTATACTTTAAGCTACTTAGACCGGGACCTACAGCTTAACGTGGATTCGAATCTCTACAAAGACCCATGCCACCGGCGAGATTTCGAACCTGAAGCATGTGGTACCGAACGTCAGAGAAGCTAGCCAACTGGCCATCAGGTCGCACTTTTAAAAGAAGTAAAGTGCGAATTGCCTCAAATTTGAATAATAAAATAAAAAAGAAAAGAAAAACACAAATATAAAACAACTCATTTCTATCCAATTAAAGTTCATTTCAACTTGCTTCTGCTAAAAATTCCTCAAATATCAACCCCTTTGTCTCCTCGCTTTTCTACTTAATAATAACGAGCCCTTAATGGCAGTAAGTAACCTTTTAATGATACATTAATGGGAGTAAATGACTAGGAAGTATTACAGTAATAAAGTAAAGCACTCCAGGTTAAACATATATTCAGAAGCTGATTATAATAAAGAGGCAGATTATTTATGATGTAGTAATGGAAAAAAAATTGAAATCTTTGTCTTTGTTGAATGAGTAGACCAGGGGTCCTTAAACTTTGACCTTCAATCCCTTTATTAGTTTCTGATTCGCCAGGCTGTAATTTGATATTTTGAGGTTACGATAGAACAAGCAAAAATATTTATGTGAGTTTACATTATGGATTAAGCGTTTATTGTATGTAAAATATGGATGCCCTAACTCGTGGCGTGCGCCGTTAGTGATCATTAGGGCTGTGGTTCCATCCGTTGGCGGCTTTGTTGTAGATACTGTTTCAAAAACGAGGAGCCTCGAAGGTGTTTGGGAGGTTCAGCATCTTCTTGTGAGTCGGACTACCTGGTGCGGAAGGTTTTCCGAGTTTTCTCCCATACGATACGTAAATGAAGGATAGTTCCCCCTGAAAGTCCCCCAGGACGATACTTCTATCCTTCTTCAGCGACAAGGTGCGAAGTCAGACACATCATAACAGAAGCTGCCCCTTCTCCTTCAAACTTGAGTAGACTACTCATGGGGTGTCCGTCCCGCACTACAAGACCTGAGGATTAGACACAACAGACACAAAATATATTTTATTACTAACACCTATAACCAGATGACTCCCGTCTTCAGAAAATAAAACTTGTTAATCATCCCTTGATTGTTACATTGCCCCTTCCTTGAGGACGGTAACGTTCACTTAGCGAATCTGTGAGTTAGACAAATTCTTCATTGTTTCAACTATGACCACTGCACACATTCTCCTACACCTACATTTCCCTAAAGGTCATGTCCTTTGTTGAAAATCAAACACAATGAAGAGAACTTTACAATTTGTGAAGAATTACTGATGTAAAATAAAGTGCATTTATTACATTGTTTCTGGTATCAAGGAGATAGGGACCGGATGACCGAGTGACTGACTAGCTTTCTGGAACTAGGTACCACAGATTTCGGATCGAGTCCCGGCGGTGCCATGGATGTTTGTAGTGGTTCGGAATCCACTTTAAGCCGTAGGCCCCGGCCTAATATGACTGTTGAGCGTCGGACAGACAACCTATCCCATAAAAAAAGAAAACATCTCATCTTTCGAAATCTGCCGGCAGGCAGACGGCTTTCGCCCACTATGGGGCTGTTGCACCAATGATGATGATGATGATGATAAAGTAGATAATTCTCGCAGTATCAATAAAGATATTGAAAGATTATCGAGCATTTAAAATGTTTGCTTCCTAATATTAAATTTTGAACATTTACACAATTTCGCATTATTTTATTTTATTTTCCTTCAAGACAGTGAGAGCTCTATTTAAAGTAATGCATACCCTCTTACACTTAAATACATAAGTATATCCTTCACAAAAATAAGAAAAAACATGTAAGTGTTTCCAAAAAACTTACGAAGAGTACGCATATCATTTTTTAAAACCTTTAAAATAATACAAATAATAATACATAAATTAAAGCACTTTATTACAAAATGCATTTTTACTGCATGGGTTATTTTGAACATAATATGGGTGGATTAAAATAATAAATTTAATCTTTTGTAACATCAGAAATTAAAAAACAAGGATTTATTATTTCTGGATTTGTTTAGACTTTCTGCATGTGTGAGATTTGAGCCATTTATGTTTTCCACGCTACTTCTTTTTTATAAAAATAGAAATTTAATTAATTTTTATTTTGCTGCTTTTATTGCTCATAAAATTTAATATCCAGTGAAATATTTAATTTTAGAATTGCACAAATTTGCTTTTTTTTTTATGTGATTTAGACGACTGAGTTTTAAATATTCTTATTTTTAAGTATTTCTTTTTTTTTTTTTTTTTTTTTTTTTGAAAAATATTTTATAAAACAATAAGATAAATTAAATTTTTTTTTTTCCATTTTATTATATTTTTCGAATCACACTGGTCAATTTCGTTTCCTTCAACAAAAAGCAAACAGACTTGCTACTCATATAATTAGTTTACGACCTTGGTATGACCTTGACGAGAAAAATCCTGTAATCATAAACCTCACTGTCCTCATGAGTTCCCTTGTTAAAATTCATGCAATTTAACTATAGAGAATAAATGTTGGATATCAGAGCAGCGATGAAGTCTGTATTTGAGTAGAAACGTAGGTTTTTTCACGTTAAAAATGACGAAAAGAAAACATTATAAAAAAGCATTTGTAAATATTGTGCAAGAAAATTACTTCTCTCTCCTTTCTATTACTTGGCAAAGAAAAGCCATTGATATAACTGAATAAAATTGAAGAACTTTTCTTCAGTAACTAATGAAATATAAAAAACAGATTAAAGGTCTTAACTTCATACGTTTTGAAAAAAAATTAAAAAATAATGACACGACACAACATTAAAAGAAAATAATTCATAGGGTTTTTTTTAATTTATTTGACCTAAAATGTATGCAACTTAATGCCATAGTAAAGAAGCCTGTATTGCGATTCTTAAAATATTTCTTGAAGCTAGTATCTTTAACTCTAGTAGTACTGTAATATTTTTGTAATTTTATTCTATTATTTTAACTCGAATCCTGATGGCCCGAGTGGCTGGCGCACTGGCGCTCGATACCACAGATATCAGGTTCGCGTCCCGGCGGTACCATGTACGTTTGTAGTGGTTCGGAATCCACTTTAAGTCGTAGGTCCTGGTCTCATTTGACTGTAGAGTATCACAAAGCCCAATCAGAATTCTCTCGCCCACATCATTCCCAAACTGTATAGAGGCAACTCAGCTCTAGGCCCTGTGGTGTGGTGTGGTGTGGTGTGGTGTAGTAGTAGTAGTATATTTAAAGTCAATGTTGACTTCCTCTTATTTCAGGAAAATTAAGCACAGAAAAAGAATTGTTAAGAATACGAAGAAAAACGAATATTAAAAAAATAAGAATAAATACTGAAAAAAAACGGCGAAATTTATGTACACTTGGTAAACAGTCAGATCTAGACCAAGTCCAAGAACCCTTGTGGTCTCATGAAAGGAGGGAAAGCAGCTTCTGTTGGAGCACCCGTACGTAGAAGTCTAATTTCACTCGGTGACGCTGATTTTTCTACGGGGTAGGGCTGTCAACCATACGCTCTATAGTCATATTAGATAGGATCTATGGTTTAAAGCTGATTTCGAATAGCTACAAGCATCCAAAGCGCCAAAGCGCTAGTCACTCGGCCATCAGACCCTATTCAAATTCTATTTCTAATTCTTTATTCTATTCATACCCTATTAAAAAATTATTAAAAAACATTTTATCATTATTATTTACTCCTTACGAAATCAATTGAGTGTATTTTGAATACAAGAACTTATTAAAATTAATTTTAATTACTTGTTGGCAACAGACCGTACTTCTTTGGGTGATTGTTTATGCGACCACATCAACCAACATGCGCGCACCCAGGTTTTTGTCCTGGTGTAGGGGCTCAACAAATTGAATCATATCCGTTTATGAAAACTCAGTTGGTCATACTAAACTATAAGTAATAAGAAATGTATCTGAAATTAAAATTCCGTGATTGGTATCATAATTAGTATTTATTAATAATTTTACATTACTCTAAGTGCTCAGCTCGTGATTCGCTTGTGAGTATTAGCGCTGAAGTTCAGTCCGCTGGCGGCTTTCTTGTAGACACTGTTTCAAAAACGAGGAGGCTCGAGGACGTTTGTGAAGTTCAGCATCTTGCCTCGGTAGTTGGACTGCCTGATGGGATTTTCTCCAATACAATATGCAGATGTTGGGTAGATCCCCAAAACATCCTCCTGGAAGGCATTACCCCACTTCGTTAGCGGCACGAAGCAAATCAGACTTCTACCTACGGGTGCTCTCTCACAATAGAAGTTGCCCTCTTCCCGTCCATTCATAAGTAGATTACTCATGGGATGTACTGCTGGACACTGAGGATTAGACACAACAACAACATTTCACTCAGTAGATTCAAATGCATAAAAAAGCACATTAAAGCTAATAAGTATTGCCTCCAAAAATAAAACTTTAATTTCCAAAAATAACATAATCAAATTACAAATTAAAATCCATTCTTCTTTAATCAATTGCCAGCTCATCAATAGCATCGTTTATGTCAGCTTCACTATTTTGATGATTATTTAATAAAAATAAATCAAGAAAAATACTGGTTCCATCGATAAATTCGGGGATAATAAAATTTGACACTGCTAAGAGAATCATTGATTCATTGAAATATTAAATATTTAACAATAATTAAGACTGAGTGATAAGTGGCCAAAGTTTGAACATGAGCGTCCATTTCACTTATTGGCTTGGGAAGGACGCTGAAAAGCCTGTCAGTTACCCCTGCATGGCCCTTATTAACCTAATATATATATTGTAAAACGATACCATTAACAAATGATATATTGTCTAAGCGACCATATTAATTTATGTCATATTTCCCCACCGAATTATCAATTTATATGTTGCACAACACAATAACAGGCAATATATTTGTTAAATGACCACATTACAAGATAATATGATTTGCCAAACGACTACAATAACCGATAATATGATTAAACACCACATTAACATGTGTTTGCCCTACAAGGATATGTTTGCTCAAAACTTGTTGCCTAACTAACTCATTAACAGATGATATGCTTTCAATTTCTTCAATAAATGCAATGCTTCCTTTAATATAGGTTTTATGCTATCGAAAACATAAAATAATGTTTTTATATTCGAAACAAAATTACATAAATAAAACAGACGGCGATGTCTTTAGCAAATTGGTTCAAACAAGATTTGGATCTGTCAATCGGCCGTGTTTCATCATAAACGCCATCAACCAAATAATTTACTTCTTCGGATATAATTTATAATATAATTTTCTTCTTCAGACACATTTCGTCAAACCCAAAAGTCAAGTTTTTTCCCTCGTCTCCATTCCATAATTGATCAGCTCATCGCCGACTTGACCCCTGAGCACTGTTCTGAATCTCAAAGTGCAACTTTCCGGAAAAACCGACCTGAGGTTCTTCTCAATAAAACATCAGTCTCTCAAAGTAATACGATTGCACGCCGCATTAACATGTGCTTTCCTAAACAATGATATGTTGTCAAATGATCACATTACGAGATGATATGTTGTCAAATGATCACATTACGAGATGATATGCTTTGCCAAACGACCACATTAACCGATAATATGATTCCACACCATATTAACATGTGTTTGTCCAAATCATGATATGTTTGCCAAATGACCACATTACCAGATTATTGGTTTTGCCAAACGACCCTATTAACAGATTATATATGATTGCACACCACATTAACATGTTTTCCCCCCAAACAATGATATGTTTGTGAACTGACCACATTACTAGATTATATATTTTTTGCTAAACGACCACATTACTAGATGACATGCTTTGTCAACTGACCACATTACCAGATGATATGCTTTCCCAAACGACCACATTAACATGTGTTTGCCCAAACAATGATAGTAGTATGTTTGCTCAAAATCATGTTGCCCAACGATCTTATTAACCGGTGATATGCTTGCAATTCTTTAATAAATGCAATGATCCCTTTAATTGGAATTTTATGCGACCGAAAAACATAAAATAATGGTTTTAAATTCGAAACAAAATTAAAATTAATAAAATGCACTGTCATGCCGTTGCGATCTGGCAATTGGTTCAAACAAGATCTCGATCTGTCGAAACGCCACCAACCACATAATTTACTTCTTCGGATATAATTCATAATATAATTTACTTCTTCGGATATAATTCATACTATAATTTACTTCTTCAGATACATTTCGTCAAACCCAAAAGTCATTTTTTCCCTCATCTTCATTCCATAACTGATCAGCTCATCGCCAAACTGATCCATGTGCACTGTTTTTTTTGAATCCGAAAGTGCACTTTCCGGAAAACCAAACCGAGGTTCTTTTCAGTAAAACAGCAGTCTCTCAAAGTATAATTCAGCCATACCTTATGAATCCTGATTTCATCTCAAGTCGTAATCACTTCTCCCTACAAAATGGAACAAAAAGATAAAAAAACGTTCAGAAACAAAAGAGGTCAAATCGAGACAAAGGAAGAAGTGTTGAGCAATTTCAGTTCACTGAGTTCTCGTGCTCTTCAAAAGTTCCAGCTCTTCCGTTGCCACCCGGCGTTATCTAAAACTACCAAAACGTGACGAGAAATAAGTGTCCTTCGTCTTTTCGGAGATGGCTGAGGGGAAAAATGGTTGTCGTAAATCACATCTTACGATGTTAACGCAATTTATGTTGTATGCATTGAAAAGCAGGCAGTTCCATTTCATTGAAATATTTCTTTTTAATTTTCGAATATTTGTATTCATAATCGGAATTTTTTAATACATTATTCTCATGCATCTGTGATTTTTCGAATGATGTAGTTCTTTTATATAATTTAACAAATCGAATACATAAATATTTTTATTTTCTTTTTGTTGATACAGTCAATAGTGTGTAATTGCATTCTGAACTTTTGAAATTTTCTTCTTGTTATACAATTTTTTAGAGTTCTTCATAATTTTTGGTAATTCTTCATAATTTTATTAATACATTATTCTCATGCATCTGTAATTCCCGAATGACGTAGGTCTTTTATATAATTAACAAATCGAATACATAAATATTTTTATTTGCTGCTGTTATAAACATTTCGTTCAATCAATAATGTTCAATAATCAGCAATGGCATTCTGAATTTTTGAATTTTTCTTCTTGTTTTACAATTCTTCGAATTCGTCATAATTTTTTGACATATGCAACTAGTAAATTTTCAAAATTTATAAATATTAAAACAGTGAACAAGGCAGTGTTAGAATAAATAATAAAGGAAATAATCAAAATAGTTAAAAGGATAATATATAAAATTATGAAAAATGGTTTTATATAGCGCCTTCAGTTGGAAATATAAACGCAATTTTTAAGAAATTACAATGCTTTTTATTAAATTATTTAAAATCAGTTTATTTAAAGGTTCTTTTTTTGTCTAAAATGTAATATCGGTGAGTTTTTAAAATACTAGTATTCTTATAGTTTTTTAACGTTTTAAATGTATGTTAAATTAAATTTATTGTTAAATTACATTAATTACAATCAAACATCGAGTATTTTCTGTTTTAAATTAAATATATTCCTTCTTAGAATTGCTGATAACATTTTTTGCAATTTTTAATAAAAATAATTTTTAAACTAACGCTTAAAAAGTGCTTTAAATTAGTCAATTTGCTATAATGTTTGAAGTTGATTTTTTTCTACTATAAAGATTTTCATGTTTGTTTCACAATTAATATTTTATTCTAACTTTATAAAAATACTTAGTGCAGCATTTAAAAAGCTCAAGGTTGATCGTGCATAGACCCTATAACACAGACTTGGTTTGTCACTCTACGGTCATTTTGTTCACATTTTGGGCTTATGAGACCGGTACCTATAGAATGATTTTATCTATTTAACTGATTTTTACCTATTTAACTTGAATTCGAACCACTCATATAGTTTTAGAATGCCACCGCAAGGCAGTGTGTAGGATTCATTGGTACCTTGTGCGATATTATTGACAGATCTTTACGGTGTGGAATGGCTGGGGTTTGGTTTGTCTCTTTACAGTCATCTTGTGCACACGAGGGCTAAACAGACCGGGACCTACAGTTTAACGTGGATTCTAAACCACTCACAGACATCCATGCCACAGCCAGGATTCGAACCTGAAGCCTGTGGTACCAAAGGCCAAAGCGCTAGCCAACTGGTCATCAGGCCGCTGTATAATACTGGCGATATACTTACATTTTATATTAAGCTTATATATACTATCTCCAAAATTCAATAAAATGCGTGTAACGTGTGAATAAGTCCGTAAACCACTTCTGGAACGCCTCCAATCTTATACTATTGAATTCTAGTGCCCATATCATTTCAATCTCTTTTATTGATTCGTACCGCTGACCTTTCACCTTCAATTTCGACTTGGGAAAAGAAAAAAATCCTATAAACAGATCTGTTGACAACCTCAACACACCGCATTCATTTCAAAAGCAGATCCAGGACCTCTTTCACAGGTCAGGGTTCCCGTTACAGTGCAATCTTGACGACGAAATTCACGCTTAATGATGCTGCGACAGTCGAAAAGTTTCGAATCCTGACGGTGGTTCGAAGCCGCTTTAAACTGTAGGTCCCAGTCTAATGAGCCTAAAATGTGTAAAAATGACCGTAGAGTGACAAACCAAACCAAACCGACAGTCAAAAAAGGTGATCAACATCGTTTTCGTTTATGCTTTCAAAAGCGAAAACTTTTCATCAGTGAACTCCATTTTGTACTTCTCTACTTAATACCTTGGAGTTTTATCTCCATATTGTACTCTACACCAGGGGTTTCTAAACTTTCCAGCCTTAGGCCATAATGTTTATTGTAATAAGTACCAAGGGCCAAAAAGTTATTTTAATTTTTCTGCCATTATCTATAATTTCTAGACTAGTCGCCGAGTACGCGCTCTGTATATTATTATCTCTGTTTTAATTGTTTATTTCTAATGCAATGGGCTTAAAGCTAAAGTAACTTCCCTTTCGTATGCAAAGAAGGAGCTAACGGTTACCTAGCAACAAAGGAGATCTGTCAACCTACAAATCGTCGAGTATGCGCTCTGAGCGAGCATACGCTGGTTCAATTACTACAATTATTATTATGTGTATCGATACGACCGTGACACTTCACGACATCTAGCGGGATGTTCACTAGTTTATAATGTTAGTGGGATTCATTTCAATTATTTGTTAGTTGTTATGCGTAAGTTAAATATTCTGGAAATTTATTATTATGCGTATTGGTGAGAAATGGCAATTCTGCTTGTATATGTATTATGCTTGTATTAAGCTTTACCTAGCAAGTCAACAATACCGAGTTATCATCATTCTGCGTTCTTTTTATCCAACTTATTACAGCAACAATAAGCTTTTCGCTGTCGTGGGCCGGATGGATGTCACTGGCGGGCCGGGTTTGGCCCGCGAGCCGTAGTTTGGAGACCCCTGCTCTAGACGCCAAGTTTCCATTCCATTGACAATTTGCAAAAAAATTGGATCCTGATTGTCCAGGATAACTAATTCTTTCGGAGAGGACCCCCACTGTTGTCGATAATTAGGAGGTATAATTATAATTAATATTATCTTGAAGAGGCCGTGACATTGAAGCTCAATAGTGTTTAAATGAAGCTGTTTATGGACCTATACACTCGTTTAAGCGTTTTATTGGATTGGGAAGACAGCATGTAAAAGCTTAATATCAAATGTAAGTATATGGCAGTGTTAGATCAATCCCGGGGACATTTTGAATACATTGTATAATAATATTTCATTGGTGTTGTTGTTGCTCTTATGCAGTTGGCAATACAAAAGTAGTTCATCTTTATGCCATAATCAAAGGGCTGCACCGCTGTTAATCATTTACCACTCATTAATCATTTTTATTTTTAGCCCAGAAGGCACGTGTAGCTTGAAGATAGGCTACGGACGCGAGTCACACCCCCCCCCCACACACAACGCTCTACAGTCAAATGAGACAAGAACAGGACAGGATAAAAGAAAGAACAAATAGATAAATTTTGGAAAAAGTTCGTTTTATTGAAAATTTGCGTCGTTATATAGAGTTGAAAAAGAGTTTTGAAAGTTTTTCAAAGTGTCTATTATAATAAAAATATTTATATACTATTTATTATATACTTTTAATTACCATTACAAAATCTATTAGCCTTTTTGCATTTTAACTTTTGTCAAAATTTTGAAAATTGATATATTTCTGACAGAACCAAAATAAAAACACTGAAAAATTATACGGCACAGATTCATACCAAGTTTTAAATTTTATCAAGGTTTTATATTTATTTTTTCTAGAGCAATCAATGCATTTTCTTTCTTTTTTCCGATCTACTTTTATGTATCTATTTATATACTTTGCTTAATATCTCTTATGTAATATCTTTCTGTATATTTATGTTATTTTATGTATTTTTTTTTTTATGTATATTTCTATTGTTTACGATTTTGCAATAACAGATTCTACTGTCAAATTATTTACTAGCTGTTACTCTTTTTCTAATTTGTATAATAATTGCTTTGATGAATATTCCTTCAGCTGTCTGATTTGTATATTCTCCAATATTGTGTTTATTGTATTTCATTGCTTTTAAATTTTTCTAATAATTTAGCTTTTGTTTTTATATATTTTATATATTCTCGCATTTCATACCCCCCCTTTTTTAAATTTTAATTTTTTGCTATTCTCTTCTGTTTGTGTAAAATGTTTCCTCATTGTTCAGCTTCTGTACCTCCAAAAGTGAATTTTGTGAAATTTTTTCCCGCCTCCATCGTGCGTCCATTCAATTTCAGCCACATCATTCGCAAACTGTATAAGGGCAACTCATCTCTAGGTACAGTGATGTAGTGTGGTGTAGGAGTAGTAGTAGTAGTATTTACTTTTAATGGACTAAAGGGTTTTTTTTTTTCTAAGGAGAATATGGAAGAGTGTGTTGACCCTTGTCTTAAAGGCCCTTTCTAAAAACTGATTAGTATCTTTAGAAGATATAGAGATTCATAAAATTAGCGTTTAGGAAAAAAATACTCTTTCTATTTTATAATTCTTGGAAACTAGTATTACTTTGTATTTATTGCAACACACATTTGCCTAAACTCGGAAGGAATATTCCTCTCACATAGCAACAGCAACCTGGTGAAAAGTTTCAATGCTGAGAGACATCAACTGGAAACCCGGTAACTGAAATTAAGCTTCCATGCCTTTGCCATCTGCTGACTTGAATGACCTTCCATTGGGCTTCAAGAGGATGTTCTTTTCATTCTCGTGATAAAAGATCTCAAGTCAATGTGCCCGGAATATAAAGTGAACATTGCAGTAATTAATGATGCACATTATAATGGCAAAATGGTGCACATTACAGTGGCAAATGATCTCAGAACCAAGTATCCAGAATTTGAGGGGAACATTTCAGTAGAAAATGATCTCAGATCAAAATTCCCAGAATTTTAGGTGCACAGTCCAGTGCAAATTACCTCAAGTCAAAGTGCCCAGAATTGGAGGTGCACATTCCAGTGGCAAATGATTTCTGGTTAAAGTGCCCAGAATTTGAGGTAGACATTCCAGTGATAGATAATGCACATTCTAGTAGTAAATGAAGGGTCACATTCAGTAACCGATGTTCTCAAGTCAAAGTATCCAGAATTTGAGATGCACATTCCAGTGATCTTCAAGTGCCCAAAATTTCATGGGCACATTCCAGTGGTAAATGATGCATTTTCTAGTAACAAAGGATCTCTGGTTGAAGTTCCTTGAATTTAAGGTGCGTATTTCAGTGGCAGATGATCTCATGTCAGAGAACGCAGAATTTGAGGTGCAAATTCCAATGGTAAATGATGCCCACTATAGTAGCAAATGAGAGAACATTCTAGTGGCAAATGATCTCAGTTCAAACAGCGCGAAGTTTGAAAACAACAATCACCCGTATTGTAAAATCCTTTCCGAAAAATCTCTATCCATCCATCTACGTTGACATGCGACGCGGGTCATCGATTGTCACCTCACCCGATGTCCAGGTGAGGAGTCAAAAAAAAAGGGGCGAAAGACATAAATATCGGCGACGCGTTTGTTTCTTTCCATTTCCGAAAGGCGTTCGACTCGCATGGGCGCGCGGCTTCCTCGTCCGTGGCCCTCTTCCCCGAGACATGCCATCCCAGCTGTCAGCCAGCGCTGTATTTCATCGGGATCTGGAAGTCGTAAAGGCTCCTAAGACCGTTACTTCCTACATTGGACGGATGAGCTAACTACTCAAGAAAGGAGTTCTTTTTATATTTTGAGACTAGGAAGGAAATATTGAAGAAGCACCATTTTCCTTTTTTGCACTTTTGAGTGCTACTGGAGTTGAATCACAGTTTTTTTTTTTTTTTTTTTTTTTTTTAAGGGATGAGAGGTTTGCCATAGAAATCTTTTTTATTACATTTTTTTTTTTTTTTTTACAATTTTAAAAATTTGGTATTTTCACTCACTTAAAAGTCATTTTACTATAAATTTTCTTACAAAAAATATATTATATGTCCTATAAAAATAACAATACCAAATGTACAAGTAACAAAGTATTGTTCAATATTCTTAAGAAAATGGTACATTTTAAGTACAAAGATGCTATTTATTTGTAATGCATTTCGTTTTGTGAGTATGTAGCATCAGTGAGCCTCATGTTCTACTTATATACACCTGAAACACCCCACTGACTGTTGCTGAGATGAGGACAGTGCATTCTGGGAGGATTTATAGTTGTAGCTGCCAAACTTTTACGTGTTGTATAAGGATAAAATATGGAAAATTCCTACCAGGCAGCCTGATTATCGATGCGAGATGTTTTATACATATTGTCACATTCGCTATCTAATCTCCTTGTTTTTGAAAGCTGTTATTTCAGTAATGATGCCAGTGAATTCGAACCTCATCAAGCCTTGCATTCTGGCAGCGCAAGTTACCATTGAACCACAAATTGGGTTTTTATAATACATAAACTCTTATTCTAAGGGCCTGATGGCCGAGTGGCTAGCGCTCTGGCGCTAGGTACCACAGGTTCGGGTTCAAATCCCGGCGTTGCCATGGGTGCTTATAGTGGTTCGTAATCCACTTTAAACCGTAGGTCCCGGTCCTAATAGGATCGTAGAGCGTCGTGGGGGCAGTGTTACCCCGCGTCCGTGGCTTATCTTCAAGTGACACGCGCCCCCTGGGAAATGCAAAGTGAGTAACGTCTGTGCAGCCCTTATGGCATAAAAAGGTCACGGTCTATTTGCCAGCTGCATTAGAAAAAAAAAAAACTCTTATTCTTTCTTATAAATAAAACATCTTATACAAGATCTGCTTTCATGGGGATCCAAGACAGCTTATGATAAGGCTCAGTGTTGAAAGTGTTGCTAAGGAGTCACTGTGTTTGGTGGTAGTGTTAAGGAAGGATACAACTGAATGGCTTCCTTAACGTTTAATTTTTACACAAATTCCTAAAATTACAGAAAAAAATAAAGACTATCTTTATAGAAGAGTTAGTACTCAAATTTTTAATCCACCTATGGCTCATTAAAAAAAATTTAAAAAAAAAAAAACCTCGGCTACCTACTCCCCCATCTTCCACTGATTCTCAGGTACTTAGATAAATATCTGGCTTGCACCACCATGAATCCCTAAATCATTTGGCTTCACTTTTACTAAATTGATACTGACCACTATACATTTCAGACTCTGCAATCCTATTTTTCGTCTCATTTGGATTACACCCATTTTACCAAAGAAGTTAGGGGGATAATTATAATTTTTTTAAAGAAGCTGGTATATAAGGGAACTCTTCAACACACATTCGAAATACCATCAATGTTGTTACTACCGTAGGACAAACAAGACCCCAGGCTTAGGAAGAGTAATATATATATATATATATACATATATATATATCATGTTTATATATATATATGTATATATATATATATAGTCACTTTGCTGGGCAGTGTCACTCCGCGTCCACGGCTTATCTTCAAGTTACACGCATCCCCTGGGTAATGCAAAGTGAATAACGTCTATGCAGCGCTTGCCTTAAGGCATCCAAGACCAAACTGTCTAAGTGTTTGCCAGCTGCATTGGAAAAAAAGAAACATATATATAGTCACAGCATTTGATACTGGTTGTATAATATAAGGATACAATTGAACTGTCATTCATTTGATAGTAATCATTCATTGAATAACATTCATTTTGAACAACAATTTCTGGAATTTCGGAAAAAATAAAAATTATTTTCCATGAAAGAGTCGGAAGTCGAATTTTTAAACCGATTCCTGACTCAGATTCCCAATTCCTCCAAAATATTAGTCTCCCAACTTTCATTTAGGAACTATTTTTTAAATAAGTTGTTTATTTGCTTTTTGAATAATTTATATAAGAATAAACGGAGAGTTGTGGCTTTTAAAATGACAGATAGGAAATAGATTTAGTGTCAGACCAGCTCCTTATTACCCTCCGTTGTTTGTAGCGTCGTGGGGAATTCCCAAGACTTTCAAAAGCTACACAACAAATGACCTTCAAATTTATCGCACCCGATCATGGTGTAAATGCGATTTGACCACATGTCGGTTTTTTGAATCCTTCAATTCGGAAATCCATTTCCTCTTCTCCAGAAATATTCAGTTCTCTTCACGTTCGTAGATCCAAAATACAGGTTATACACTTAAAGAGCTCTGCCGATGATATCGCCATGATCTGCCCTCTTTTACAATGATGTCAAAACCGGAAAATCACAGCTTCTTTAATATAATTCTTGGGAGATTTTATAGTAAATTTCCAACGGATTTTTAATCATTTTGTCAGTTAAAACAGTGAATATCAAGTTATGAAAATTAATTCTTTTTAGAATAAATTAGAATTAACAACAAAATAATATCCAAGACATTTTACTAAAAGGCAAACTTTCATTATTATAAATTTCATAACTAATAATTAGATTCTCATTAGTAACTAAATCTCGATTTGAGATTTTTAAAAATATAGCAAAATTACTGATTTAACTGATCTGGATTTCTTTTAAAAACTAAATAAAGATAAATCCCAAATAAAAATCAACTATTTCTTATTAAACTAGAGAGTAACGAAAACACCACTCTGAAAGGTCAACATTGATTCCCAGCACTCTCTCTCTAGAGATAATGGCATGCCTCCTCTGATTTTTCTTGTCGCAAACATGTGGGCTACGGATTTCACTTACGTATACATCAATATTAGGGAAGAATGGTAAAACTCCCTCCAGGCAACCGGATTATCGATTTGAGATGCTTATTCAAGTGGTTACAACCGTTAACATGTTTATTGTTACAACCGTGCTGTTGTTACACTCTACCAAATATATTTTTTTTAAATGCAGCTGACAAATACATAGACAGTCGTCTTTGATGCTTTAAGGCAAGAGCTGCACCGACGTTACTTACTTAGCACTACCCAGGAGGAGTGCCGCGGAGTAATAAATCTCCGCAACGCTCTACGATCCTGTTAGACAGGGACCTACAGGTTAAAGTGGATTCCGAATCACTCACAAACATCCATGGCATCCCGGGACTCTAAGCCGAAATCTGTGGCACCGAGCGCTTGCCACTTGGCCATCAGGAACCTTCTACCATAACATCAATTAAGATAAAAACTGAAATTAAAAAATTAAAAAAATAAATGACAACAATTTCTTCAGAGAAATCATGAAGTATTGTATGAAAAAATTTTATAGCGTTCCTTAGGAAGTATATTCTAAGGAACTCTATAAAATAAAATCAAAGTAGAACAAGATAAGTATAAACTAAGCAAAGTAATTGTTTGTATGATAAAACGGAATAGAATCGCCACCGCTTTTTTTGTTTTCAAATGATATGTTGAACTTTGGCCGACGAAAAATTCTATCGGATGCTTTGTTTCATTTCCGACTTTGTGGGTGAACGAGTTTCCTTGCTTGATAAATGGTGTCAACAAATAATACAAAAACTAGTTTCTGAAACTATTCTGACTCAAATTTGCTTTTCCTTAGAAGAGCGAAAAGGCAATAGTGGAGCAACAATAGCTCCCACTTATGAGCTCCCTTGAAATCATTTGAGTATTAATTCCTGCAAATTCAATACTTATTTTTCAAAAGTAATACATAAACCAAAAGATACCAAACCAATACATAAACCAAAAGATACAAAACCAATACATAATCCAATACATACAAAAAGTCAATACAATAAAAACTACATACAAAACTACCGATACAAGGGTTCGAGGACCGAAAATGTAGTGGTTGGTAGTGAAATTTGTGCTCACTACCAAAGAAGTATGTCCCGGTTCGGAGTTCAAGTCCCGGTCCGTGCCTAAAATGTAGTGGTTGAAGTGCTAAGGGAGTAACAGCGGTGCAGCCTTTGGTTATGGCATAAATATTAACTGTTGCTGTATTGGTAGCTGCATTAGAACAGCAATAACAAAACCAGTACATAATCCAATACCTATAAAAAAAAACCAATACAATGCAAAAAGCCAATACATAGTACAAACGTAAAGTGAAAAACCAATACCTTTTTTTCATTGAATCTCGTGTCTCACTGATATTATGCTACAAACAGTTCCCCAACGTGTGATGAGGGCAGGCCTTTTTCGAGGACTTTTAGAGATATCTGCTCCGCATTTGTGTCCCTAAGAGAGACAAACATAGAATACTCCCACCATATAACTTGATTATCAATGAAAAAATTTGCCATTTCAGTTACTACTTCCGACATTGAAAGCAGTATGTGCAATGGTAATCTCTAGTGCATTAAAACCTAGACTTTCTGCACGCTAGTTGAACACATTATTACTAGGCCTCTAATTGGCTGAACTATGTATTGCAATGAAATTTCTTGTAAATAAGCGTATATAGTTCTTACTTTTTATGGCGCATGACCCATGTCTAGTGCTCGGGACCACAGGTTTCGATTCGAGTTCCGGCGGTGCCATGGATGTTAGTAGTGGTTCGGAATCCAATTTAAGCCTCCCTGTCTCAAGGACTGCGCATCACGAGCCTTTTCAGACTTTTCTACCTACAGGTGCTCCATCCCAACAAAAGCTGTCCCCCTTTCCCTTCAACCATGAGTCCATACGTGTTCGTGGGCTTGTTCTATAGATGTCTACCAAGTGGGATATGTAATAACAACAGCTAAGTAATAACCGCGTTATACATGTTGGAAATAGATTATTTTCTTTTTCTCCACATCACCTCGTTTCTCCTCACCTTTATATCAGTGGAATCCAAAGCCCACCGATGTCTATAAAAAATAGCTTAAATGTGAATGTCTTTCACACATTTAATCTTAGACATATCAGAATTTGTAAAGGGAAGATTTAAAACTAAGGCATCATTAAACATGAAAGCTCATTTTTTTTATCAAGTTCTTGAATTTTGAATTACAATTAGTGAATACCATTGAGTGCGATTTTTTCCCTCAGACGGTCGATGATAATCTGTTTTTGAAACAAAAACATAACGTGGAAAAACACATTTTCCCCAGAAAGGGTATGACAACAATGAAGCCAGACCTTCACCTACTCCACCAAAACAATGCAGGCATTGTTGTGCTCGCGTACCTTGTGGCTCTCGACCTTCACAGGGGAGGTAACTTTCGATTTTGAAATCTTATGCGCCTTGCGAACCGCTAAGTGATGTGACCGTCAGATTATTATCCGTACCCGTAACGCATCACTGAGTGGAGAGAGAGTTTCCTATTTAAAGAACATCTTTCGCCGGCACGAGCCCGCATCTCGCTGCATGGTCTGGGCAATTTTGTTTCAATGCTTTTTCGAAAGCGTGACGCATTGAAATATCGCTTAGTGAATACAAAAGATAGTCGAGTCGAAAACAGAATGGACGCACTTATTTTTAGAGCTTGTAAAAATAAGTTGTAAAAAACATTGTGTTAAGGAAAGTGTTGTAGTTTGTCGACTTTTTTATGGGTGTCGTGCAAGGTCAACAAAACTGGTTTATTTACGGAAATTATGAGTGGCATTGAATTTAATAACTTTTATGATTTCATTTTGAGTCCTACCAAACATGAGGTTCGAATCCCTGGCGGTGGTATGGATTTTGTGAGGGTTCGGAATCCACGTTAAACTGTAGGTCCCGATCTAATGAGCCCAAAGTGTGCAAAAAAATTACAGTACAGCGACAAAACAAAAAACGAAACCACCACAATTTGGGAATAATATTCGTTCGAATCTTTATTTTTAGCAATTTTCAACTTATAGACTTATTGTGTTTATCACCGACATTGACACAAAAAGCTAACGGTTCTCTTCGCTCGCAGGGGTCAAAACTTCACAATTCGGAAATACAAAGGCCTGTATAACAGCAGAGGTGCGGAGTTGAAGTCAGGAGTCGGCAGAAAAATTCAACTCCTGGCTCTTTTATAAAAATATTTTTATTGTTTCAAAATTCTATCAATTAATATTAAAATAAAAAATAAGGAAGAAATTCAATTGTATTTTTCCTTAAAACAACCATAGCATAGACGGTGACTGTCTTAACAGCAGAGTGTTAAGAGACTTTTCTCAGCATTGAGGTTTATCAAAAGCTATCTTGAATCTATAATGAAAGAAGATCTTATTAAAGCTACTCTATTTTTATGAAAAATATATGCGATACAAATCGAGCGATCGAGTCGCACACCGACAAACCAAACCAAACCTACCAAACATGATATTTTTATATAAAATTTTCACTGGATAATATAAAATAAAAATTTATTATAAGTATGAACGAAAATTTTTTATATTTGTATACTTGGTATGGGGGACTGAGAGGAGGACTGGGCTTACCGGTATGGACTTTTTAAGTCTCTCAGGTTTCTGACTGCCGATCATCATTGACTCTCCTCGTTTCCTAAAGTAGAGACTACAATAATGCCGAAAGTGCGTTCAAATAATCAGCCCTTCTCCTCTTCATCTATGCGCGGAATGATGGTCCATTGGCTATCGCTCTGGTCGTTGGTACCACAGGCTTCAGATTCGAATCCTGGCGGTGACTGGGATGTTTGTAAGTGGTTCGAGATCATGTTAAACTGTAGGTACCGGTCTAACTAGCTCAGATTGTGCATAAAATGACTGTAGAGCGACAAACCAAACCTCAGCTATCCCCATTGCCTTTACTTCTTTACTCCATGCCTCACCCCTGAACCTGGACCATGTAGGCCCCCAGTTAGGAAGGTAAGGGTGAAACATCAACATCATGCCTACCTCGAACACCCCATAGAAGATGTTGAGGGGAGGACAGTGCCTTCCGGGGTGGACTTACAGTCTGAGTAAAAACTTTAAGGCCAGTAGACATTTTTTGAAAAATGGAAACATTTAAACTGAGGAATTAAAATACCATTTGATTGATAATTATTGAGCTTAAATAAAAGTAAAAAGTAGAAAAATTAATTTGCAAAATATTTTATTATTAGAAAATATTACAGAACACACAGATGAATATTTGAGCCTGAGTAAAAACTTTAAGGCCAACATAGAAAATAACATATAAGAAAAAAAAATACAAATTCTTAGAAGGTTGTGTAGGAGCCATTACTTCGAATTACTTCAAATATTCTTGTTTTCATGGATGAGACGAGTTTTTGACAAAGGGTGGGGTCGGTTTTATACCATTCATCTGCGATAGTAGATTTCAGCTCTGTTGTTGATGTAAAATGTCTCCCATTTGCATAAACTCTTCTTGCTAAGTCAGCCCAAAGGGTCTCGATTGGATTGCGGTCAGGTGATCTAGCTGGCCATTTCACAGTTTCAACATTGTTGACTTGGAATCAATTTTTTGTGCTGTTACTCGAATGGGTCGGTGCATTGTCTTGCTGATATTTCCAATTTTCTCCGGCAAGACATTCAGCATTTGGCAAAAGATGATTTGTTAGGACATTTTGGTATCCTTGTGAATTCATTCTACCTGAAACGAATGCAATTGAGCCCACACCATTGTAAGAAAAACAGCCCCAAGTCATGACAGACCCTCCACCTAATTAACGCTTGGAGAATATTTCTTTTCATTTCTTATATCATGCCAGTAGAAATTCCAGCCATCTGGTCCATCCAAATTCCATTTTTTTCGTCATAAAAGATAATTTCTATCCATTGATTGTCCCAGGTCATGACTTTCTGGCCAAAGTTCAAACGCTCTATTTTGTGTCTCTGCAGTAACTGAGGCTTAGTCAATTTTGCTGTATAAGTGTACCTTCCAGACCTTCTAATTGTGTTATAAATCGTTTTTGACAAACTTTTAAACCTGTCGTCGGAATCAGTTTCCTGGTTGAGTACTTTCCAGTAGATGCAAGTTGGCAAACTCTTCTTTCATCACGCGAGGACAAAGCTTTAGGTCTTCCCCCAGTATTCTTTTTACCATAATTGTCTTTCAATTTTAAAAAATTGTTGACTACAGTTTTTTTTGATCTTCCTATCTTTATCGCAATAGCGACTACTCATTCCTGTTGAACACAAAACTTCGATCTGTCATCTTTCACGATCAGTTAACTTCTTACCCTTCGCCATCTTCACAAAGATCACCAATACTTCGGAGAAACGTATGGCAAATATGAAAATTGCAGCGTTGTTACAAGCTAGTAGTTGCAATGGTAATTACACGATTATATTATATTTATTTTAAAAAAATGACTGGTGGCCTTAAAGTTTTTACTCAGGCAGAAATACTAACTTTGTAAATAACCACATGTTTCTCATAATTATGTATTTACAAATTATGTTTATAGCATTTATTTCTTATCAATGAACTTTAATAATTAATATTATTTGAATCCCTTT
Organism: Caerostris extrusa; assembly: GCA_021605095.1. Lineage (NCBI taxonomy): Eukaryota > Metazoa > Arthropoda > Arachnida > Araneae > Araneidae > Caerostris > Caerostris extrusa. Next base: position 14,899 of record BPLR01005155.1, on the reverse strand, counting down.
TATTTCATTTTACATTTTCTCAAAAAATTTTTACTGACCTTAAAGCTTTTACTCAGGCTGTAAGTCTCAACAGGTATCCTGACAATCGATACTTTGCTCATATTATCACGCCATTACCTCTCCTCGTTTCATAAAGTAGAGACTACAATAGTGCCGAAAGGGGTACAAGTATTCAGCCCTCCTGCACACAAGTTGCACACATTACCATCTTTCCTTTACTTCATACTCACCTCTGAACTAAAACATGTAGCCTCCTATGAGTCAAAAAGCTGAGGGTAGAACATTCTTCCCCTAAAAAGAAAACAACATCTCCTGTTTCGGAATCTGCCAGTGGGCAAAGGCAGGAGTCTGAATGATCAGTGACTAGAGGTCTGGCGCTCGATGTCACAGATTTAGGGTTCGGGTCCGGGTGGTGTCATAAATGTTTGTAGTTCGTAATGTAGGTTCGGAATCCTCTTTAAACCATAGGTCCCTGTCTCATAGGGTCGTAGAGCGTCATAGAGCCCAATGAGACTTCTCACCCACATCATTCCCAAACTATATAGACATTCCAAACTCAACTCTAGGCACAGTGATAGGATGTAGTAGTAGTAGTAGTAGTGGGCAGAAGGCCTTGACACACACCAGGGGGCTGTTGCAAAATTGAAGAAGATGATAGTATAAAAAATATTACTCTGTAGTAAAAAGTAACTCTGTAGTTAACATTATTATCTTAAAGCATTGGATAATGAGAATTGGGAAAAAAAAAAAGGAAATAGAAAATTAACAACAATAAAAAGTAATGTCATTATATTAAATGTTAAAAATTATAGAAAAAGACTAACGAAAAGGACGACAACATGCATTGGGGGCCTGCTGGCCGAGTGACTAGTGCTCTGGCGCTCAGTGCCAGGTTTCGGGTTCGAGTCCCGACGATATCATTGATGATTATAGCTGTTTGGGATCTACTTTAAACCGTAGGTCCCGGTCTAATATAATTGTTGGGCGTAGGGCTGACAATCCTACCCCGTAAAAGTCAGCGTCACGGAGCCAAGTCAGACTTCTTTCTACGGGTGCTCCATCCCAACAGAAGCTGCTCCTTTCCTCCCCTCATTCCATGAGAACATACGGGTTCTTGGACTTGTTCTAGATGTTTCTGTCTACCAATAGTGTCAAGTGGGATAAGAAATAACAACGACAACATGCATTTCGCTTAATTATGTGTTTATTAAAAAATCATGTCAAATATTTTTTTTTAAAAAATATTCAATAGGTTTATTATTAAAACGCATTGGGACAGTATTATCTCGTTCTTAAAGGCATTTTTTTTTTTTTTTAATTTTTAAAACATAAAAAATACAATTTTACTGTTTTGCTATTTTTATCCAATATGCTTCATTTCGTCGATATACAGACAATGAGAATGATTGTAATATATTAAACTCGTATCATTGGACTATCATGCCAAACCGCAGTTTATGCTAAGCGAAATCATAAACAGCACAAGATTCTATGAGTCAATTTATATTCGAGGCCAACTTTTTCACTCATAAGTACCTTGAATGAAGGACGTGCTGCCCCTTGTCCCTGACCCTGTCTGAGCCAGAATCACTTGTTTGGAAAGAAGCTACTGCAAACGGAAAACCCAGCTAGCGCTCTGGCCGTTGCTACCGAAGCTTCAGGTTCGAATGCCTGTTCTAACATGGATGTTTGTTGGGGGGTTCGGAATCCACGTTAAACTGTTGGTCCCGGTCTCTTTATCCTAAAGTGTGCACTAAATGACCGTAGAGCGACAAACCAAACTTCCAAAATTCATCCAATTTTTGGGATGCCTCTTCGATTGAGTTTGTTTTTAAAAACACAAATGCATGGTAATCCATAACAGACACGTCGGGAACTTGGATGGATTTATTTATTTTTCAGTGACGTATTAAAGCAAAGAATAAAGTTAATGATGCAGACGATAATTAAACCCTATTCCGAACTGATAGGATCTGGTTTTTTACTCATTTAAGTTTAATTTATGGAAAAAGACAAAATCGTTACAAAAATGACTGAACACGCCCTGTATTTCTGTAATCTGTAAGAATGTCGACCTCAAAGATTATCTGTCTGAGAGAGTATCTAGCTATCCAAAAGAGAATGTATCTGAGAAAATATTATTTATCTATCTATCTAAGGGAGTATCTTTTTGTATCTCAGTATCTATCTGAGGCAGTTTGTTAAATAAGAACCCTGACAAATAAAATGTAAATGAATTACAGATTTGAATGAAAACAATTACAAAATTTCACCTCTTTGGGAGATACGAAATTTGTTTTCTTCCCTATTGGTGAGTCTATCTTCAACTCTTTACATTTTCTTGAAAAATTAAACATGAATTGTGTCACTTGGTATTTGGAAGCAGTAACTGTAACTTAAGAGATCGAACTTGTATTCTCCGACAAGCCTTACCTCCGATTCCGTTAATGATTATTCTCGATGATTTTCGAGCAATAAATACTCCGAATAGATTTAAAATGATAGTTTTTAAAAAGAAAAGAAAATGTCCGAGATTAGTTAATTTTTTCGTTTTAATAAAAATCTGGACAAATATAAATGAAATATAATACAACTTCAATAAATAACAACTGTAAATTCCACCTTTATTGGTGAAATCCTCTTCTTAATAATTTATTCGTCTTTCACTAGAAAACGTCCTGATTGCCAGTTGGCTAGTGCTCTGACAGTTGGTACGACGAAGCTTCAGGTTCGAATCCTGGCGGTGTCTTGAATGGTTCGGAATCCACGTTAAGCTGTACGTCTTGAACTAATGAGCCTAAAGTGGGCATAAAATGACCGTAGAATGACAAACCAATCTAGTGGGGAATCAATCTCCAAATCTCCTCCGTATCTTGAAAACTGAAACGGGAGTTACGTTTCTCTTCCTTTCTAAAAGCAATAACTTCAATAGCATCTTTTTGTGTAACCACTTGTTCATGATTTTTTTGGTGGACGAGATTTCTGAATAACTTTAAAACGATATTTTCTGAAAATAAAATAAATATCTCAGATTCATAAAAGTTTTTCCAGTTTAATAAAAACCTTGACAAATAGAATTTAAATATAGAAGACCATTCCATAAAAAAAAATCTATGAAATGTCACCTCCATTCCCCCGCATTCCAATAGAATGTCGATGTGCCATCCCTATCACAGGGTGAACTCGTGCATTTCCTTTACAGCTTTTTCCTGTCCCTCTGAAATTTCGTGGCGGTAAAAACCCACATCTGCATCGTAATACCTCTAAAAGGTGTAAAATTTCTTAAATTTAGTAACGAAGGAATTCGTTTTTTGTTCGAGGATGTTATTGGAACGATCTGGAACGTGAAATTCGCTCGATATTCGTGAAGTTGGGAAGATTATTTTGCGGGAAAAAAAGGTCACCGACTTCTTTGTTTTGTATTCGAGTGGCGTAATATGGTGGCAATCACGTAAGGTCGTAACTTAGCTGGAGTTTTTTTGTAATGCCAAAGGACTTAAGGGGCAGGATATACCGAAAAAGCATTTATGTGTTTTGGATATTTGCATAGGAATAAGTAGAACAGAAAAACCGTTTTCCTTTGTTGTTGTTTTTTTTACATGCAGATGTTTTTCGTCGAAAGAAGCGTATGGGAAGTGCACTAGGTTTCCGAGAAAAACTAAGCCCAACATAAAGATGCCTTGTTTTCTGTTGGGTATGAGAATGGTAAATCCGTAAGTCGTTCCGTTGGTATAGAGGAATCTATATATCAGAGGTTAACATCCGGGTTAATATTCGTTGTAGATTTTCGGAGTGCATTGGTCGCCCAGCGACCATAAACCTCCGTCCTGGAAGGGTTCTTGTCGATTGGTCTAAGCCCATTGCCAGTGTGAAAAATTTTAAATTTATAGAAAAAGTAGATAATGATTAAAAATTACAAATAAATAAACTAGTTAAAAATATTAAGAGAGATAAAAAAATACAGAAGGAAAGGAATTAAAATTATAAAAGGAAAGCATACTGTAGTAAAAAGAAAAGTGAAAAGTTAATAAAAAAACTGAGCACCGCCGTAATGAATCAAATCTATCTTTGGGTGAATTCCTGTCAATGTGAGTATAATTCAACTATCGATTGTATGGAAAGTTAAACATTCGATTTAATGGCGGAAACGGCGAAATTGATAATTTCTGAGGAGAGCTGGTCAGATAGAAGAGGTGCAAAAGTAATTTTGAAAGATAAAGGTTCAAATATTCTGCATTTATAATTTTTTTTTTTAACACTATGTAATTTAAAATTTTATTTAATAAAAAAAATATGCTTTTTATTGTAATTAAAATATTTTCAAAAATATCTATCTTTCTTATTTCGTCGCTCTTTTGGAATCCGCCCGACTTGGGTGCTAACCAATTTTCCAATCGATGGTTGAACTGTACATTTATACTTATTTTTTTTTTTTGTACATTATGACATAGTAGACAGACAGTTTGCCATTATTGAGGCATTCTGGCAGCGTTAGCCTCCATAGGACATAGTAGTGTAGTTTTCCTTCTTTTGGGAATGTTTCTATTTCATATTTTCATTACTTGTATTATTATCATGTGTGAACATGATGTTGTCCCGGTTAGAGGTCCGCGATGTCTCCTGAAAAGGGAAAATATAAAATAAAAAATAAGTAAGAGTATATGTTATTATTTAAAACGGATTCATCTTTGCGCGAAAAACTTAATTTAAAATAAATGCTGATTTCTAGGTAATTTTTTATTCGTATGTGTTTTAAAATATGTATATGGCGTGAAAATAGGTGTTCCTAAACATAACGATTGATTCACATCAAGTCAAGTGCTCTGCAATTTTTTGAACTGTCTGGCTTTCAAAATATAAGCAGATTATAGTTTCAATATTCTCAAGCTACTATCTAAGGATTTAGTTTATGCTTATTAAAAGTTAATTCCACAATCACCAACAGACTTCTCTTTCTGAATTGGCAAAGTGCTTCTTCTAATATTCAAACAATTGCTTCTGCACTTTAGGATTCCGTTTTCGCCAAGTCGCTTTTCCGCACCAAACAGAAACGCCAAAGCCCCAGTATTATGTAACAGCAACGACCATTTGTTGGCTAAAACAGCAAGGGAACAAAAATAGCCAAATAAACAAGACGAACCCTAAAGTTTAGAACTCTTGTTTTCGTAGGATTATTGAAAGGATTTCAGTTTATTTTTTATTTTTATTTTTTTTTATAATAATAAATATGAATTAATAATTTTAAATAATTCCTGAATTTTTTTATATTTTTATTTTCTTTTTATTTATTCATTACACTATTCCTATTTTAATACTTATTATTGTTTTTCTCATTCGGCTTTTCTCATGTCTCCCGTTTATTATTTTATTGCATGTTCAAATTTTGTGAACTTACTATTGTAAACCTTGTATTGTACACTAGAAAATAGTAAGTTTTAAAAAATTTTAAATATTCATAAAATATATTTTGAATAACATATAAAAGGTAAAAATAGATTTAAAAGATGATAGTAGTAACTTTAATAATAAATTACAGGTTTCATAAACTTTTTAAAGAAAATTTTCTTAGTTTCATCTTGATTTAAATAAAATTTCTATTTTTGTTTTTCAATATGTTTTGAAAATTATTTCGTCTAGTGATTACTTAGTATAACAAAAAATGTAATGTATTTTTTTCTTACGGAATAGAATTCACAATTCATAAAAAAGTAATTCTATTGATCGTCTTATTACCAATGCGTATATTAATCGAAGGATGATAAAATGATTTAAGAAAAAATATTAAAAACTCATATACATATCTACCCTTGGAGATTATCTGTACGTTGTGGTCAAGCTATCATGATGTTAATAAATAACAAAATGCTAGAAAAAATTTTTTAACAAATGTTAATATAACACGTTTTAGTATATCTTAACTTTTACGAGGACGAACGATGATTTGCCAGGTTGACGGAAAGCCTCGGTTGCTTAGCAACCTCTGTCTCCTGCTTTGCGAATGAGAAAAGTTTCTTATTAATTTGATTGAAAATGAGAAAGATATATATACGCATATATGCATATATAAATATTATTAATTTATTAAAAAAATTAACTTATTCATTATTTTTATGTTTTTAATTAATAAAAAAATGGTGGCATATATAATTTTTTTATATTATTATTATAATTTTTAAGAAGGTAATAAAAAAATAAACGATAGAAACAAAAACAATTGAAGAGGGGAAATCGTAACTCATGAACAGCATGGAGAAACAGCATGGTCATTCGGAAAGGGAGGATATCGAAATGTTAATGAATAATATTCAGAACAGCGCGAGGTCTTTTGCGATTTTTGAAATCGGAAATGTATCTTAACTTTTGTTCAGAAAGAAAGCTTTTCAAAACAACTGAACGTAACAGGTACACGTAACTCTATTGAAATGTCTGGTATGCATAATATCAAACGGCCTGATTTCATTATTATTTTACTTTTAATTTCTTTTTAAGAAAAATCATTTCATTCTCCAAAAACAAAATAATGAGCATTAAGACGCCCATCACAAACAACCTCCTTTTCAGTTTCCTGCTTCTGTTCAACAAGGAAATGTTGTTGATTGTTTATAGCAAAACATAATATATGTTGATTGCCCTTCTTTTTAATTAGCGGTTTAATGCCCAACTATTTAGCGTTAAGCTCTTATGTTTGAGGATTACGTGCACAAGATTCGACGTCTTTTGAGTACCAAAAGGAAAAAAAAAATTTGTATAAACTGCAAGTATCATTTACGCATAGAAATTAATAGATCTTATAAAAAAATCCTCAAGTATCTTTTTCAGCTCAAAATAATAATAATAATAAATACATGATCTCATATTATTCGCATTGCCAAATAATTCGAGACCATCATTCTCGAATGGAAAAAAAAATAGAAGATTGTCTGTATATTAGAGATCATTTTGGTGCCCGCACTCAAAGGGAAAATTGCTGCACATAATAATTGACTGTGTTTTGTTGCATCCGTCAGCTTGTGTGGAATATGCAAAACGGTTTAGAAACAGTTTACATGAATGAATCACTCGAGGGTGTTTCTGTAAATGACTGCCGAGTGACACCCTGTAGTACATGATAAATGTATTGTTTAGTGTAGTTTGAATCAGATGACTCGAGTTCTGTGATTTACTCTGTAATAAAAATAAGGAATAATGTTAACTTTGTAGTGCTGTCGTTGTTTGTGCAGCTGGATTATAACTGGAGGTGGTTGGGTTCACACTTGAGACACAGGTTGGAGAACTCACAGCTTTATTTGCACATGGACAAACACCACACATATACAATTATAGATATACAATATTTAACACATTTGAAGACATATTATTATAGATTCGTGGAAGGATTCCACTTCTAGAACGAAATCAAGATACTCAACTATGCGTAGGATTCGCGGAATACTATATACTAATATACTATCTCTCAGGATGACAGTCTGTAAGCCAACTTTTACACAAGGTTGTGATAAATATATTTATTCTTGGGATGAGAGATTACAAACTAAACATTTATCAACAGAATCGAGTGATTGCGCTGTACTAAAAGTTTCAGTGGCAACGCTGCTTGTGCTGTACTTCTTCTCGGGTGAGAGTCTCTAATCCTACTGACCATTTCTCCTGAACGCCACTGGGTTCGCACTTGCAGTGCGTAGGAGGATACATGGTTACAATATTTATTTATACTTATTTTACTCAGAGAAACAAAGATCTGGTATAATCCGCAAACGTCGTATAACACGTAGAGGTCATTTTCAGCATGAAAAAGTAACACACTCTCATAATCCACAGTACCGCATAACTGGCAAGCAGCATTTTTGGATTGAAAAAAAATAGAGTATCTTGTAAGTATAATTCATTGCGCCATATAACCAGCTAGAGTCATTTTCGGCCCGAAAAAGTAAGAAGCACATATAATATGCCACTTGGCAAACATCATTTTAAGTTCAAAAAATAAATAATTTTTTGAATAAACTTGCATAATAACCCACAATAGCAATTTTCTGCAAAAAAAAAAAAAAAAAAAAAAAAAAAAAAAAAAAAAAAAGTTATTTTAATTATACATTATTTTAAATGTTGTGATTTGGTAAGATAAATGTTTGATGAGATATTTTAAATGTTTCTAACCCTGCACTGTCCTTGATTTGCACATTTCTTTTTCTGTTCCAGGTCTAAAGGAGTCCAGAAGATGCCATTTCTCTTTTTCAAATATGCCATAGTAGTGTTTCATCTTTTGCACCTCATCCATTCTCAAAATGAAGGTCATTATTGGTTTGTTTTGTAGCTCATTATGTACTATATATTTGTTTGTTCTGTAGGGTAAGCATCTACAGGGCATAAGTAATCATAGAATACCATAACATAACCATTTATGTAAATACCGGTTTTTTAATGTCTGTTTTTAAAGCGACTTTTTTTAACATTCATGTATTTTATTTGTCGAAAACCTAAATCAATGAAATTATTTAACTTAAATTGTTAAATAAATTCTTAAAACCTAGTGATGTTAATGAGTAATCTATATTAACCAGCTAGCTGTTTACTCGGCGTTGCCCCTGCTGATACAAGAGAATACATATTTTGTAAAAAGAATTTGGTCACTCGCTTTATATTTCTTTGGTCAAATAAATACTTTTCCTCTGAGCAAAGAATAAAATATTATTTTTAATAAAAAAAAAGGAATAAGTATCCTTTAGCCCGACTCGTGGCTTAGTGACAATATAGTGAGTGATGGGGCGGAGGTTCAGTCCTCTGGCGGCTTTGTTGTAGACGCAGTTTAAAAAAAAAAAAAAAAAACAGACTCGATGGCGTTTGGGATGTTCAGCATCTTGTCTCCTGTGTCGGGCTACCTGGTAGGAGTTTTCCAGATTTTCTCCCATACGCTAAACAAATGTGAAGTAGCCCGCTCAAGAAGTTCTCCTGAAAGACACTGCCCTCCTTCTTCAGCGACACGGAGCCAAAGTCAGACTTCTACCTACGCTAGACTAGACTTCTACCTGCTCCATCACAACAGAGGCTGTCTCCTTCCTTCCCTTACATCCATGAGCAGACCCCCCATTTCCCTCCTTCTGTGTTCGTCCTGTCCTGTAGAACACTGAGGATTAGACACAGATAAGTATCCATTACAAAAATAATACTACAGTTTCCTATTTTTAGCAGCTGATAATTTGTTAGTTTGAAAACTAACAAATTATCAGCTGCTAAAGCTAGCTATGTGAACATTATATAATTTCAATAATGGCACATGTTTAAGTGGCCGTAAGCAAAAAAAAAAAGCGTCCTAATCCTTTTGGTGACGTGCACTATAGCCAGGACCGGAATCTAGAGTTTTTGGCTAGCCAAACGCAGAAAAATGTCGCCCCGAGCTTGGGGAAAAAATTATAAAATAACCCTTAATCATTGTTAATAAGAAAAATGACATATATTTGAATTAAGATAATAATACTGTTACATGCTTACCAAAATTTGTTTTAGTAAACAAAATTTAAATTTTTAAAGAGCTAAAGACAACGAACTTATAAACTAAAACTTGTACCTACTATTTTCAAAGATAATATACACCTTTAAAACAATAAGCAAACAAAAAATACAAAAGTATAAACAAAGTATATATATATATATAGTATAAAATCTACAAAGTCTAAGCTTAAATTAAAACAATCCCTTTTGAAGTTTGAGGTTCGAACTTAAACTAGACGATGAACATCGTTTACTAAGTCATGAACGAGCTAATGACGATGATAAACAAGATGACTAGAGGACGTTGAACATACTAGGACGCAGGATACTAGGATACATTTGATATCGGACATAAACAAGACGCAGGTGTGTATACAGCACTTCCTATTGTATTTGATATTAATAATTATTTATTTTCTAGTAAACGAAATTTTTAAGTAAACGAAATATATTTTTGTGTTTTGTGTTTATTTTTATTTGCGTTCTTGTTTATGCAGTTTTGGCTTTAGAAAATTTTGCCACCGTAGGCAATCGTCTACTTTGCAAACGGCCAAGACTACAGCCATTGCTTTATAAAACGAGTAGATAGTGGGAAAGATAACCCCACATCTGCAGTAAGAGACCCTAAGTATTATTCATAACAAAACACAAACGCATAGTAATTAACCTCGGAAGGCTCAGGTCCAGCATTCTAACTATTTTAGAGAGTAATGTTGACACACTGGAGTAGTGTCATCAATTTCTGTTCTATTTGCAGGCAACCACTTCCAGTGCGAGTGCATAGAGTACTGGGAGTGCATCGGGCAAGGGGGCACGCCCTACTCGTACTGCGACTACAGCGACAAGGTGTGCTGCTTCGTGAACGCGGAGGAGGACCTGCAGGTGGGCATCCTGCCGAGGAAGGGAAAGCTGGCCTCGTGCGGGCAGAAGGGCGCGGACAGCGGCAAGGACGGGGGTGTCCGAAGCGGGGAGTGGTCGTGGCACGTGAGTTCTCTCTCTCCCTCTCTTTAAAAATTTGCATTTTAAAAGTCCGCTTCACTTAAAACAATACCTAATGTTGTGTTCGAGAAAGAAATATTTCGAAACAGATATTGGTTGGTAATGGAAAGAAAAAGATTTTCTTTGAAAAATGGTCACAAAATAAAGGTTTTTGTTAGAAAAATTGATTGATAAGAGGGCATATGTGGCAGCTGTTATGCATGCTCTCCACTATGCTCGCACTCCACTTTACTGCAGCTGTTATGCATTCCCAGAACATTCTGGAGGATGTTCCTCTCTCGAAATATTTTTGAATTCTCTAGAGGCGAATATTCACTCATGCACTAGAAGTTGTTTCTTACCAAAAGTGCTTTATGATGAACAGAAAATATGTAAGACACAAAATCAAAGATCACGACCCCTATCAAAGTCTTCCCAAACCCTATCAAAGACCTAGACCCATATAAAGACCTAGACCTCTATCAAAGTCTTCCCAACTCCTGTCAAAGACCTAGACCAGGGGTCTCAAACTTTCCAGCCTTAGGGGCCGTACTGTTTACTCCAGTAAGTACCAAGGGCCAAAACCGTTTTATTTTTTCTGCCATTATGATACTCTTTACCCCAACATAACTACCCAGGGTAACCGCTGGATGTTCACTAGTTTACAATGTTAGTGGGATTCATGTCAATTATTTGTTAGTTGTTATGCTTAAGTTAAATTTTCTGCGTATTATGCTTGTCATCGAGCTTTACCTAGCAAGTCAATAAAACCGAGATATTATCATTCTGTGTTTTTTTTTTTTTTATTCAACGTATTACAGCAACAATAAGCTATTCGCTGTCGCGGGCCGGATTGATGACACTGGCGGGTCGGATTTGGCCCACGGGCCGTAGTTTGGAGACCTCTGACCTAGACTCCCTCTATATCTATCAAAAGAAAAAGACACCCCTCAAAATCTTGTCTTTTAGTGTTTCTTGCTGTTACATGAGGGCAGCCATTTATTAATCGAATGTTTGTTATCATGGATGATACGATTACTCAGAGATAATCTCGGTGGTACTGTGATGTCCTTTACTTACGACAGAGATGTCGTGTCTTCCCATTGTTCATAACGCATATAAGTCAATATTTCTCTCGCATAACGATCAGGGTCTTGAACTTTTACTGAAAGTACCCTGAGGTGGTGTTCTGTACCTGCGTCATAGATGTCACTTGCCATTCATTGTACATAATAGCCATCCACACCGTTATTCATCTACCCTGTCGATCAGCGTCGTGTCTTTCTGATGAAGGTTCCCTATTAAGGCGTCATTGACCAACGTGAAAGATCTTTTGTCCTGCTATTGTGAATAAATACCCACCCACATCCTTATTCATCAGTTCTAACGATTAACGTCATGGACCCTTTGAGGATGGTGTCCTTCATGAGGGTTGCTTTACTTACTCCAAAAGTGTAGAGTACTGTCATTGTGCATAATACCCATCCACACGATTATTCCTCGGCTTTTTAAACAATAACAACAAAAAAAATTTATTTCTTCATAAAACATTTTAGTAAATATCTGCATCTTTAATAAGACACTTGTAGAAGAATACTTAAAATCTTCTCTGTTCCTCCACTAACACGTAATACGAAGTTTACATTCCATAATACATAATTGTATAGGTACATTTTTTTTTTTTATTTGAACGACCAATATTCTAAACTATGCTTATATTTACACGTTTAATTCAAAAATTTAAGTGAATGGCAACGTTTATTTTGAAATGTTTAGTTAAGCGAAATTGGCAACGTTATTGTAATTCCATGAAACACAAAGATGGCTATTGTTGTGTTTTAACTTACAGCTGTTGTTGTGTTGTAATTTTACTTTTTGGACAAGTTTGCTTTTTGTCTACCTTGCTGCTGTTCATGCATTGTATTTGCTCCTCTTCTAAAAATTTTCCAAGTTAGAAGCTCTCGGCTGCCAAACCATCATCATCTCTAATTACAAGAAAGGAATCGCCCACATAAAGAACATCTTCCTTTTCTACTTTGGTGTTTCATGCACTGTATATTTTTCCTCGTCTGAAGTTTTTCCAGGATAGTGGCCTACGGTTGCCACCATGCTATAACATCATCATCATCATCAAGAAAGAATCGCCCACATGAAGAACAGTTTCCTTTTTTCTACTTTGCTGCTGCCTCATGCACTGCATTTATCTCCTCATCTGAAGTTTTTTCCCTGATAGAGGTTTGCGGCTATCTTGTAGCCAAGGAGCTTCGTTAAATACAAATTTGTGTGTTGTTGTTGTGTTATAATTTTACTTTATTGTGGCTAATCTGGGATTCCAGTAAAGTAAGTGTTATTTGCAATCTGATTACAGAAAGCATAAACTTTATTTTAAAAGAGATGACGTAAGACTTTTTAGGTACTTACGTATTAACGCCACCGCAGCAGAAGTTGCGCCAATAAAGAGCTGCCAATGCGCCAAAATAAAGACTGTTTGAATCTATCTTAAACTCTATATCGGCCCATTTTCCACCGAAATCCGGTTGACTACTTTGCTTTTAAATACAGCGTTTTTGAATTTTGAAAGTGTTTTGATTTTTAAATAAAGTGCTTTATATATTTTTATAATTTGTCACAAAAATTTTAAGAGTAGATTGGCGCCACTTAAAAACCGCCAAAGCTGTAGCTGCGGTGGCGTTAATACGTAAGTACCGACTTTTATGACTGTTAATAAGTGACTTTCGTTTTTACGTTAAAACTGTATTCCATATTCTATATATATTCTATATTCCCGAACTATATTTTTATTGTTCTCCCTTTTGACTGAAAGATGACTGTTTCAGGCGGCCATTCTGGAGAAGTCGTTGGAGCTGTACGTGTGTGGCGGATCTCTGGTGGACGAGGAAATTGTACTGGATTCTGACGGCAGCTCACTGCGTCGACGACTAGTAAGACAAACTAATACATTGACTCTATGTTTTACTAAATGAATTATTCACTGTTGCAAAAGACTGTTTATTTAAAAAAACGTTTTAAATAAAGGCTGTTATTAGAATCGTTACCTTTTTAAATGTTTCATTATAATTTGCTATAATGAATTAAATATTTGATAATTGGTTATTGTTCATTTAAATACAAATTTATTATTTTTATTGTTGTTATTGTTTGACAGTTGTGAATATTTTTAGTAAATTATTTTTTTTATTTTATTTTATTATTTCATTATTATTTTCATTAATTTTATTATTATTTCATTTATTATTTTTATTAATTTTATTATTAATAAAAAAATATATTTAAACAAAAATTCCCTGCTGTTGACATAAAAATATACAAAAATGCCAACATTTGCAATACAGAAGTATGTGGTATTTAATAACAGAAAACAATCAAGTGGTGAACGTTTTCCCTACACTTAAGAAGGAAGGGTCAAATGTTTAATCGCTGGATTAAACGAACCTCAGGAGAAACATATCATGCAGCATTGGTAACCAGTCCCAAATTTGGACATTTTTTAAACTATTTTTTACTGCTACTTCCCTTTTAGAGTATCGAATATGGCTTAATAAATGTTTATATGAAGAAAACACAACGAATATATAAATAAATCTTTTTTCTCCAAACTTGTCAGTTTACATAAAAACTTTCATTCCTAAAAGTAAAAGACTATTCAAGATACTTTAATAAAAAACAAACACAATTCAAGATATTTTAACAACAAATGAGACGATAAGATACTTTAAACAAGACAATAAACAAGACATTTCAAGATGCTACTTCAGAATTCCTGTTCAGAGTACACAACCCTCTTTAAGACAAAACATTACATAAACTTTTTTTTTCTATTTCCTGTAATAAATTTTCTTGTCTTTTAATGCGCGGTATATAGGAAGTTTCCTTATAATGAGGTAAAAATGTGTGTGTGTCTCACGTGAGCATTTTTAACATGATGATTCGTTGTTTTTGGGACAATTTTGCGATATTTTAATGCTTTCACTGCCTGTTTACGTGAGGATATGTTGATAGTTATGGTTATGGTTATGGTCATATACGTAAAATTAGTTATCACATTTATTATTGAGTAATGTTTAATAATAATAATAATAATAATTAAGTAATAATAATAGCTTCTACTGATAGAATATTTTGATTGCACGTCGGCTCGTTATAGACATTAGAAGTAAAATTATTTCCTAAACGCCATATTACGTGCAGGGTGTGTTGTGCAAATATGAGGTGAAAATAAATGACAAAATGCATTATGTTTATGATATTTATCACTAACAAATAGTTAATATAAATGAATTATTATAGGGCCCAGTTTACTACATGCCGATATTATTGCTGTAAAATATTTTAGACATTTTATTAGAGGCCATTTTTTTTTATTTCTCGTCGTCACACTGTCATAATTAACCACACGAGGGCACTCACTCGAAAA